>RRYC01000074.1:0-163456 GCA_004016185.1 Quambalaria eucalypti
GCCGATGCCGATGCCGCCGCCGCCACTGCCGCCTCTTGCAAAGCTTCAGCAGCGGCCATGTGAACCTGAGCCGACGTCGTGGTAAGCACCTGCACGATTTGATCAACTTCCTCGAGGGTGAGATTCGCCCCGCCCGACTGGTCCAGTGCGGAGATGCTCCCCAGTGCCGGCAACGTACAGAGCGAGACGATGGCTGCCCCCGGGGTGGTACCCTCGTCCCTCGTGGGGTCCACCAAGACTTTGATTCCCCCCTGCGTGTCTGTTTTGTCTCCGCCCTCGTCGTCATCGCCATCGCCATCGCCACTCCTCAGCACCGCCGCACAAACCCCCACACACAACCCCCACATCTCCACACCGGCACTAGCCAGTGCTACACTCGCTGCCGTTGTGCAGAGCGCCGCGACGCCCTCGAGGGGCGCGTCGGCTTCGAGGATGGTGAGGTAGAGGTCTAGGCTTGCTTTTGGGAGGAGGGAGAGGCGGATACTTGGGAGGAGGGAGGCGTGGATTAGGGAGGAGAGAGTGGGGGATTCGAGGTTCTGTGCGCGAACGGCGAGCGGCGAGCGGCGAGTGTGTCAGCACGGGGGTGGATCGGGTGCATGTCGCCGTGCTTAGAACTCACCTTCCCAGGCTTCATCCGACTCCCCCCTGCAAATGGAGCATACCGCACCTCTACGTTGAGCTCCGCCCGATCGGTATACTGCCGGTTGTTGAGGCGCGACTGGCGAGGGCCGTACACTGCACATGCGACTTTCAGGCCAGAGCATTCCAGGTAGGAGGAGCCGTTTGATTGGGGGATGAGGGCGGTTTGGATGTCTGTTTGCGTGCGGTAGGCGAGGGCGGTGAGGGCGGCGAGGGCGGCGAGGGGAGGGTCAGTTGGGCGGTGGTATCCACGCGAGAAGGGATTGAATGGAATGGGATGGGATCGCGGACTCACACATGGGCCTTACACCGTTATCCCCCCGCTCCCTCCGCTGTGCCTCTCTCGCTGCCTGGGCAATCATTCCACTCCCGCTACTACTTGTTGCCGCACCCCCCGCTGACTTTGAATCGTACCGAAATACAGGCTGGAAGACCTTCTCCGGGGCATTTATCCTCCGGCGGTCGAGGGAGGCTGACGTACTGCTTGTTGCCATGGTTGGTGGTGTTTCTCGTGTCGTTGAGGGTTGGATTGAAGCGAGGAAAAGAGCGAGAGCGATGAGTAAGATAGGGTGGTGTGGCCGTGACTGAGTCGAAGTCTGTGCTGATGAGTGGTGGGGCAGGTGGAAAGCGATATGATGATGATGGTGATACCGCTGAAGGAAGCTACGCTGCGCTGGATTGAATGCCGTCTCCACACCCTGAGCCGCCTTGACTTGGAAATTTCTCGGGTCCGCAGCGCGTCGCGGAAAGGCGGTGAGAAGATCTTGGGGCGGGCGAAACTTGAAGGGGGTCAGTGCAGGGTCGAGGGTCCAGTGAACGTGGTCGGTGCATTGCATATGGACTCATAGCAGGATGCTGCTTGGTTAGAAGAACGGATGAGTCAACGTAAACGAAGAGAATTGCTCCGAAAAGTTGCCCCGATGGGGACTTGAAGTACAATAAAGTGGTATTTCTTGCGATGCGTTTCTTGACCTTGTTCCCACTTGAACGCCGCCACCCACCCACCCTGCCACCTCGCCACCAGGATGACGGCACTATCCCAATCAGAACGTGGTGACACCGACGCCAAGGGTCGTGTCGATTGCAATGATGCAGGAGCAGCACGTAAGACTCTCCTCAAGGTGGATCTGCTCCTCCTCCCGCTCATGACCATCTGCTACGGCCTCCAATTCTACGACAAGGCCGTCCTAGGTTCCGCCAGCATCTTCGGTATCCTCACGGACCTGTCCCTCTCCGTGACTTCCACGACTCCGCTTCCCTCGGGCGGTACCTCGACTTCCACAAGCCTAGCGCGGTACTCCCTCGCCACGTCCTGCTTCTACTACGGCTACATGGCGGGCGTCCTCCCCACGTCGTTCCTCGCCGCGCGGCTGCGCCTCTCCCGCTTCCTCGGAGCAGCCATCCTAACCTGGGGCGGCATCCTCCTCCTCACACCAGCAATCACCTCCTGGCGCTCCCTCTGCGCACAGCGCTTCTTCCTCGGCTTGGTAGAGTCCAGCGCAAGCCCCGGTTTCGTTCTGGTTACGCGCGCATGGTACGCACGGGAAGAGGTGCCCCTCCGCGTGGGAGTATGGTACGCCTCCACCGGCCTGTTCAGCGTCTTGTCGGGACTGATTAATTACGGGATCGGCGTACATGCCAAGGGAAGTGCGATCCCCACGTGGAAGATTCTGTACCTCGTTCCTGGCGCAATGACCGTCGTGTTTGGCGTGGCGGTGCTCCTCCTGCTTCCGCCCTCGCCTGCAGAGGAGCCGCTGCTGAAGGTACGAGGGTACAATGTCTTTGACGAGGAGGAGCGGCGCCTTATTCTCGAAAAGGTGCAGCGGCCACACGCCAGGAGCAAGGCGACCATAACAGGTAAAGAGGACGAGCGCGGGGCACTTCGCGCGCCGCCCTCCCCCTCCCCCTCCCCCTGGAGCTGGGACTGGCGTCAGGTTCGCGAAGGTCTCCTCGATATCAAAATCTGGCTGATGATGTTCCTCGCTACAAGCATCTACGTGACCAATGGCGCCGTCACGGCCTTTGGACCCATCATCCTCAAGTCCATGGGCAACTCCTCTACGCGGGCAATCCTCCTCCAAACACCCGGCGGCGCCGTCACGGTCGTGACGATCCTCATCGTCGCTTACCTCTCGAGCGCCCCTCGCCTCTCTTCGCGGCGAGGCTTCCTCACCTTCCTGGGTATCACTTCCTGCCTCCCCGTCCTGCTCGGTGCGGCCCTCATCTGGGGTGCAGGCGCACACCTCTCCCCCTCGTCCTCTGCACATACACGCAACCGCACAGCCCTAGCAGGGTACTACCTCCTCGCCTCCTTTGGCGCGCCGTACGTCGTGCTCCTCTCCCTCCTCGCATCAAACATCGCCGGCCGTTCAAAAGCCACACTCGCAGCAGGCGCAGTCTTCCTAGGCTACAATGCGGGGAACATCGCTTCGTCTTATATACTCGTGCAGACCGCTGGGCAGGTGCGCGCACTCTACCCCATGACGTGGAAGAGTATTGCCGCCATGATGGTAGTCTCCATTGCGCTCTTTGTGCTTCTGGCGGGGCTGTGGGCGTGGGAGAATAGAAAGAGGGATGCAGCAGAGGCGGAGGGCAAGGAGGGCGGGCAGGACGACGCGACGACAGTCGTTGATGCCGAGGAGGCGGACCTCACCGATATGCGGAATAGGGCCTTTCGTTATGTGTACTAGGGCGGATGGGCGGGCAAAGGCGGGAATGGATTGCATGACATGACATGACGACCCAAGAAACGGATGTGACTGACCCTGACCTGCAGACTAGGTAGGAAATCAACTATACCACTTGCTCCATGCGCGACGATGCACTCCATCCTCGCCATCCATACCTTCCCCCTCCCCCTCACCATGATCAAACTCGAACTCGACATGCACGACCTCATCAAACCCCTCCTTCTTTGCGTCTGGCCGCTCGTAGTTCTTGAAATAGACGCTCAAGGCAATCCCGGGGATGGGCTCCCGCCGTGCCTCTGCACTGCCTCCCAACGCAGACGCAGGCCAGAGCCACCGCCTAGAGCGAAACCCATCGTTATGCTCTGCCTCTTCCCTACTGAGGTCAAAGCAGAGGCACGTAATCCGGCCCTTTTCCTTTTCCTCGCCCTTGCCCTGCGACGCCCAGTGCTTCTTAACGAGTTCCACCCAATTCGCACGCGTCGCACGCCCAGGATTCGTATTATCCACCACGACGCTCTTGCCCTCCTTGAGCGCCGCCTCGGCAGCCTTCACGCACCGAGCAGACGTCTTGAGCGTATCTTGATTGATACGCACCCACTTCCCACCCGAAGAGGACTCGAGACGCTGCGCAAAGTGGGATTTACCACTTGCTTGCGGGCCAACGAGGATGAGGAGCGAGGGCTGTGCCGCGGCGTCCGACGAGGTGGCGTCGAGGAGACGCTGGCGCAGCGAGCGGAGCGTAGCCCTGGCAGAGCCGGCGGACGAGGGCGAAGTAGACGGCGAAGGGCTGACGGAACGCGGGCGATACCCCGCGAACACAAAGTGCTCGGCATCGTCCCCGCCGAAGTACTCTTCCGGCGTGTAGAACCGCCAGTGGAGGTTATGCGCCAGTTTGCGGTCCGTATCCGCAAAGTCCTTGTCCTTTCTCTTCGCTGAGGGAGTCCGCCCCGCCGCATCGCCCACGAAGAAGCTGCGGTCCTCTGCTCCTACTTGCTGGTCGTCTGCCCCCGGCGTGGACGTATGCACATCAACATCCAGCTCGCGCTTGCCCCCAGCGGCGCTCCACATCCGCCGGAGGTCTTGCACCCAGCCAGCGCATGGCTTCCGGTACGAGTCTTTGCGCAAACTGGCAAAGACGAGCATGGGCACGCCAAGACGCCGCAAGATGTGCGCCAGTCGCGCCTTCCAGATCTTGAGCCTTGCGGCCTTGCGATCGAGGTCTTTCTGCGAAGTGACGATGAGGAGCAGCGCGCCGCTCTCGTGCTCCGCTTTGAGCTTCGTGAGCAATGTGTCCCGCTCCCGAGGGTTACGACCCCACAGCTGGAAGTCATGCTCGTCGACGTAATTGTACGGTGCTTTTCCACTGGCGGTGTGGATTAGCGTCCCGTCCAGGTCGAATGCCGCGACTTTCTGTCGCTGGCCTTGAGGCGCCTTATTGTTCTCAATGGCGCTCTTCAATGGGTCCAAAAACTCGCCCACCAGGCAAGACCCCTCTGGACCGATGTTGTCTAGCCAGCGCAGCTTTGACCGGTCGGCCCCTGCTGCGCCTGCGCCGGAAGAGGAGCTCCTGCCACTACTCTGCGAGAAAAAGGGGTGTACAGCGGGCTTTTTCTTCTCCGGCTGCCGCTGCGGCGACTCTGGACGGCGCAAGGGCACGGAAATCCCATAGCAGTACATCAGCATATGCGCCTTACCCTCATGATCGTTGCAGCAACTCCTGCACTCACCTCTCCTCACCCGCTTACTTCCCCCCGCGCTACCCCCCTGCGCACTACTGCCTCCCTCGCGCTTCGACGTCGGCTTCGGCTTCGACTTCGGCTTCTCCGCCGCCCCAGCGCGCCGTACGACTTTCAACACCTGCATCTCCTCGCCATCACTATCTAGCGATATAGCTCCCTCCGCAGTGCTATTCGCCGCCTTCTTGGTGAGATCGGACGAGTCGGGCATGGACATCGTCTTTCGCGGTGTGGAGAGAGTTGCAGAGCAATGGAAGTGCCGCGTGGATATGGATATGGATGCGCCGTTGCAGCCGGGAGGAATCCTCCGAAGGGGTGTAGTAGGTCGCCAGAAAGGTCGCGGACAGGCCTCCGCGCTGCGCACCAATCTACCTCGCTGTGCCGTCCCGCCAATCCAAGTACGGCCAAACGCCGCTACCTGACGCAGGAAGGCTAGAGAAGACGTGGCGGAGGTGGGGTCAAGGCGAGGCTGGTTATCAGTATAGCGCTGCGCTGGGAAAGGCCAGGATGTATATGCCGAGGGCTGTGGTGGCGGCTAGTTTCTGCGGGGTACGACTGTGAGGGTAAGTGCGGAGATTCTGGTTCTGATGGAGTGGGAAGGAAGAACGAGGAAGCGCTCAATTGAAGGACACGCTACTTGTAATGTACGCCAAGGCCAACGCGAACGCGTCACGTACGCGGGACGCACAGACCACGCAGCGGCACGCAGTCGCGGTCCAGGGAGTCAAATCAATCAACGACTTGCATCGATTGGCGTTGGGAGTTGCACGAAAAGATGGACAAGACGGGTAATGGCAGTGATGAAATAAAGGTAGAACGAAGTATGGGGAAAAGGGTCGAGAAAGGAGTGTTCAATTGTGTGAAAGGTTGACTTTGTAATGCGCGAAGTCATTGAGTATGTATGTGGGTGGGTGAGGTCCGCCCTCTGACGCCCGCCTCGGTACGCCACGTATATGGTATGCAACGACGGAGCAAGCCAGCGCAGCGCACGTACCGCCACTTCACAGTCCCAGCTCTTCTTCGCGCTCTCTGATCTGCTCCTCGCCCTCGTCCGCACCGCCAACCAGCACCGTATCCTCGCCATCCAGCTCCGGTATCGGGCCATGACCGCGCCCGTGGCCGCCATCCCCGAGACTCGCGGTAGGACCCAGCGAAACAAAGGTACCATGATGCGTACTCTGCGGCAGCACATCGTCGCCCGCATCGGACGGTGAGCGGCCCCCATCTTCATCTTCCTCTTCTCGCGCAACCTCATCCCGGTCTTCTTCCTCTTCCATTTCGCGCATCTCCCGCTCCTGCTCCCGCATCGCCGCCATCGACTCGTCCGGGTCCGTCATATTCCGGATCGCGTCATCCACGACGTGTTCCGGCGCAAGCGACTGCGACGCCGTCGCCTCCATCGGAGGCGCATGCCTGCCCTCTGCTCCAGTCCCAGCCCGCGACGTCATCAGACCAGTCACCGAGCCACGGTGCGGCATAGAGGGCTTGACGGGCTTGATCCTCGGGCCTGGGTATGCGGGCAGATCCTCCGCCTCGTTCAGCCGTGACCCATCGTCACGGAAGAGTTGCGTGTAGGCAGGCAACACAGGGTTGCTGTTCGGGTCGGCCACAGAAATCGTCGGCTGGATGATAGAGGGCCCACCTGCCCCGGCCGTCGTGATGGTGATGGGCATGGGAGCAAATTGCTCTCGCACCTCTTTAGGGGGAGCCTCGGTGAAGCGCACGGGAACGCACATGACGAGGGCTTGACCCCAGTCGCCTTCGCCGCCAAGTGGCTTCGTACCAAAACCGAATCCAAGCTTGACCTTGAGCTTGTGCCTGATACGCATGTGCGGGCTCTCATAGTCCGGGATCAATTGCGGAGTGCTCGCGCGACGGGCCGCAGATGCCGAGGCCGCCACCATGGGCAGGTTCACAGTCATTCGGATCCTTCCCTTGGTGAGATCCACGCCGTAGCCATCGTCGCCAGTAAAGGTGTAGGAAGCCCTTGGCTGCTCTTGGTCCACCAATGGATCCGGAGCACTGGGGGCTGCCTGCATGTCCTCGTAGGCCACGTCCATCATGGCCGTCGCAAAAGCGCTCAAGCCTCGCATCGTCGCCTCATAGGCCCGCCTGCCTCGGCCAAATCGACGAGGAGTCGTGGGGCTCGCCGAGCTGTCGTTTGGGCTTCTGGCAGCAGACGAGGGTTGAGCAGGCGGGGAGCTCGGGGCTGCTGCGCTGGAAGGAGCCGGCGGGGCAGTCTCACTAGACGGCGATGGGCCCCCTTCGGCGGCATCACGGACCGTATGACCTCGTTCAGCTGGTGGTGGCAGATTAGCTGCCGCAGGCGTCGAGGTAGCCGTCGAAGGAGCTGCAGTGCCCTCTGTAGCAGGGCTAGAACCCGTAGACCCTGTAGGCGCAGCAGATGCATCTTGGCTACCAGCGCCAGCTTGACGCGGCCGGACGGGCATGCTACCGTGACGGGCACGCGAGCTCACTGCACTTGAATTCGTGATGGAGCCGCCACGATTTGGCCCAGCGGTGCCAGAACCAGCGGCACCTTGACTCTCGTCGCCAAAGAGACTCTGCCTGGAGCCTTCGCCGGCCCCATTCCGCGCTGGGACCCTGGACCTTCGATCCTTTTCTTTAGACTTGCCTTTACGATCGGCGCTTCCAATTTCCTGGTCTCGCTTGTCTTGCTGGAAGTTCGGAGGCGGTCCAACAACATTAGTTCGGATACGCTCCACATCGTTCTCCTCGGGCGGCAGCAGGTTCCCAGTTTCTGCCAAGGAAAGATGAGTCAAGATGGCTTCGGGATCGTAGCCACCCCGCACGCGTGCTTCGTGAGACGATGTCATCTGCCGATTGTTCAGAGGAGGAGTGAAATGCGGCAACACAGGGAGCTTGTCGGCCGGAATCTTGGGCTCCGTGGGCAATGGGAATGTCGCGCAAAAGGTCCTTGATGGGACCGATGTGTGACGCTCCGTCTGCAGACAGATGAGCTCCATGTCGCGGAGACGCAGGCCGCCCAACTCGCGCACCTTGCTCCAGCCTGCTGTCCTGCCCACTTCCACCTGCACGCCAAACGTCAGTACCTCTGCGGACTGGACCTGAACGTGAGACGGTACCGAGATCGTCAGACTGAATGGCAGTCCCTCTCCTTCCTCGATCCCCGAGTCCATCGGCGGATGAAGAATCGGTCGGTGGAGGAAATGGCGCATAGGAGGCCCACTGCTCGATTCGCTCGATGAGCTTCCCGTGGCAGACACCTCTGGGCCGCCATTGACGGCAGAGCTGGTCCTAACGGGGGCCGAGGGCTGCTGCGCCAAAGCCGCAGCTAGCTTCGAAGGGTCCGTTGGAGCAGTGAGCGCACTGGGAGCGGGAGGTAGTGGGATGGCCCGAGTCGGGATGTGAGCCACAGCCGTACGGGGAGGGCTACCCGTGGTCTCATTTTCGGAAGCTGGCTCGAGCGTGCCACTCGGAGGGACGGGTGCGGTCGCCTGCGCGTCGGGAACGTCCGCAGGAGTCTCCTCTCCCGCGCGAGCAGCGTCCTCCTGTTGAGGTCTGCTTTCTGCATGATCCGCTGCAACCTCCTCGCGGTTGTTGTCGGCATTCACAGGCTCAGCTCCACGAGGCTGAGCTGGAGCGACGTCATTGCCGCTACTCTGCAGCGCCTGCGGGATGGTCGCCGCTGGTGCGTCTTGAGAACCTTCAGGAAGGCGCTCGCCAACGATGGCCAGGCGCGCGACGGGTACAGGTACGACGTCTCTGCATCTCCTGACCACGACGAGTTGCTTGTCGCTCTTGACGAGCAGCGTCCCATCCAGATTCCTCGTTTTACCGCCACGCTCTTTCCTGAGCTGTTTCAACACCTTTGCTGGCCCAGGTGTCGCAGGTGTTGTACCCGGCGTTCCTGGCGACCCACCGCTCTTTGACTTGAGCGAAAGCTGCTTGGCTCTCTTGCTGAGCCAACTGGATTTATGCTTTTGCTTCACAGTTGGGACGCGGGAGACAGCCGAGGTCGTTGTACCCATCGAACCGAATTCAGTGGTCTGCTGCGAGGATGAGCCTATCCCTGCACTACTATTCGGCCTTGCCGGTGGGAACGTATTGGAACCCAAACTCGATGGGAAGGCGACAGGCTCGCCCGTGCCCGCCGACGGCGTAGGTTCCTCTGCAGCGGGTGAGTCGAGTGCTGAACCGGGGTGATTGGCGCCACTGTCGCGACTGCCACTGGAGCTCCGCAAGTTTTCTGGCTCGTCTGTCAGGCCACCTGCAGTGAAAACCCTCGTTGCCTGCGCCTGTGTGTCCCAAACGACGGCTGTGGCGCTGACACAATAGAATGTTGCACCGAAGCGCGACAGGAAGCTGCCAGGAAGCCAGCCGGGTATATTGAGATCGAACTGAATCTCGTATTGAAGAGGATCCGTCGGGACTGACGCACCAGAGTCTGCATCTGGTGGGTGCAGGTCGGCTTGGAGGGGGAGAGTCGGTTCCGAGGTAAGCAGGTCTTGCGTTACTTCGCACAAACGCACGCCAGAGTATCTGCCAGAAAGATCGGCGTAGATGGAGTAACCGGCGAATACAACAGAGAGGGATTTCACTACCATGGGTGCTTCCAAGAGCGTTACTGATGCGTCGGCATCGGCATCGGCACCCGCCGACTTGGTCTCTTGCTGCTGCTGCTGCTGCTGCTGCCGCGGCTGATCGCCTGCAACGTTGGGCTGCCTGTGTTGGGTTGGCAGCGATGAGGTCGAGGACGACGCTTCCCACCGCTCCGAGCGCCGACCTGGGCTCTTTGCGCGACGAGGGCGCGGGAGGGACATCATGACGCTTCCAGACAGCGAGTAATTGGCGCTAGTCTGCGTAGAGCCGAACATGGTCACAGTGTCCATCATGGGCTTGACTGAAAGAGTGACTTGATCCTCCATTCTTGCCCTCTCTTGCTCTGCTCGATCTTGTGAAGAGCCTTCAGCAGTGTTTTCCGAGAAGGGATCGCCTAGGAAGTGGCCCTTCTTTGGTTGGGGCCCAGTAGCCGGAGCTTTGCCCTTTCGCAATCTGGCCATTTCTGGATCGACAGGAGCGAGGTCGGGCGGCGGGTTCTGTGCGAGGAATTCAGCAACAGTGACCCCCCTGCCGCCCTCACCTGCCGACTTGTGCGTAGGCGACGCAGCTACCATGGATTTGGGACGCTGCCTCGACTGTAGACTCGACGAGGACAGGGTGCTAGACATGCCAACTCGAGTCGACCCACGCCGGGTGGGAGAAGCTAGAGGAGGCAGAGGTGGGGCGCTGGAAGGTGGTGGAGGCTCGGCAGCCAGGAAATCCATGAGGGTCATTCTGCGGCCCTTGGCTCTATGCCTTGCAGCAGCGGCTTCCGAGTCGAGCTCATCGTCGTCATCCTCTTCCTCTTCTTCCTCGTCACCATTCAGTGCCGGTGCATTGGCCGCCGCGCGAGGAGCCATTGAGCTTCTAGAGGCAGTATTCGGGCGGCGAGGGGAGCTCAGAGGCTGGTCCCCGGCGTCGGAAGATGGGACTGCAAGTGCAGAGAGGTGCGAGGGACTGGACCCCTCGTTCTTGGACTGGACCGCCTGGCGAATTTCTCGAAGAGATACGCCTGTCGAGAGCGGTGCCGCAGGCTCGGCCAGGGTGGCCGGAGAGTCGGTCGAAGAGTGGGCCGGGGACGAACTCGACGGCTGAGGATCAGAAGTTGGCTGCTCCGCGCTCGATGTGGGGAAAGTTGGTGCGTGATTGTATGCCGGAGATGCATACGGCATGTTGAGAGAAGGAGCAGCCTGCGTCCCTTGTTCGGCGGGCTTTGCTGTAGGCAATGCGGCATCGTACAGGCTGGGACTGTCGATGGGGCGAGAAGCAGGTGACGCAGAAGTCCCCAAGATGGGCGTCTGTGTGCGAGAGTTTGATTGGGATTGAGATTTGACGGAGCCCGTCTCGTTCATGCCTTGGAAGGGGAAGCGCTGCGGCAAATCGGGAGCCTCATGATGCCTAGCTATGGACCGAGAGGTATCTGCATTTCTCAGATTCTTGAGACTGGTCGGCTTGGAGAGCTTGCGCTTGGCCATGGGTTGACCATTGGCGTGTGCAGGGGCCTGACCACCAGAAGATGCGTCGGCAGCAGTGCCCATCTGGAGCCCCAAGCCTTCGGATGCGTCGCTACTGTTGTTGAGTCTCTGATTGCTTGACTTTGTCTTTAGTATTCCGAGAAAGGCAGAGGCTCTGTTCCTCGAAGTCGTCTGCTTTGACTTGGAGCCGAGAGAAATGGAGCTCCGAGTCGAGTTGAGTCGACTTCTGGGCTTCCTGTCTAGTTCCGACTCGGGCAAAAGAGCTTCTGCCCTTGATGAAGGAGAAGGAGCGAGAGAGGACGTGGCGAGGAGTGGCGAGGCAGCGCCCGAGGTGCTCGCAGGGCTGGACCCATCGCCGGCGTTGCGAAGGGGCCGCGGCCGGGAGAGGGGTGAGTTATCCGATGGACAGTGGCTGGGGAAGGCGGTGTGGAATTGTGGAGCAGCAAAGGGCGGAGACGGCGAGCTGGACGACGATGGTGTTGTTTCTTGCATAGTCGGAGCCGCTCTCCTTGAAGAAGAAGAGGAGGAAGCGAAGTGGTCGAAGGTGGCGTGACTGTAAGGTGTCTGCCGAATACGAATGTGACGGCAAACAGTCGACGAGGCGCGCGCGCGCGAGTGGGGTAGAGTCGGTATATGCTACTTAGTTGTGAGTGATGCTGAAGGGGGAGAGGATGAAGACGAAGTGCAAAAGACCCTCAGTGGATCGCAAGGCAGGCAGGCGGGCGGGCAAGCAGTCAGGCAGGCAAACAGGGATGGCGGGCAACAAGGAGGCCGACGGTCGAGCGAAGTGTTGCTTGTGCGCGTGTGGTGTGTGTGTGTGTGTGTTGTGGTTGTGCTTGCGGTGAGTGGGGCAATGAGGCAGTGAGCGGGGTGTGGGTGAGTGTGCACTGTGCGTGCACTGTGCGTGCGTGCGTGCGTGCGTGCGTGCGTGCGCTGCAGTGCCTAAAAGTACAGCGGGCGTTGGTCGTGCTGCCCCCCGCGTGCGTGCGTTGCGTGCGTTGGCGGTTGTGGGCAAACGGGCCCAACGGATGGGCCGAGCCGCGGTCGGGGCGTGTGCTGGGCATCAACTAGACGTCGCCTCTGGGCTACAATATTGTACGAAGGTGGATTCGAAGAGGCCGAGATGCTGACAGGTGACCCAAATGCTTGCACTCGACAGAACGTAGATCTCCAAGAGCAGTGCAGACCGACATTGGTGACATTGGTGTTCAAAGGACACAGGCCGCATAAGGCCGCTGGCTGAAACGCGTTACCCTTCAAGGGCAAAATGGAATGGCATCAATGCTGCCAAGTCAACCTCACCAACTCGCCAAGCAAAGGGCAGCGCACACCCTCATCTCTACACAGCTCACCAGATATCCTGGACAGGTGACTTTGGAGGACGTCTCCGATGGCCAGGAGCCCACTCAGGTTCCGCTTATATATGACAAAAACGACCATCAAGGGTCTCTTGGCGTGTTCCGGAAGTGGATACCGCACGCCATTGCGCATACATCCTTTGTAGACGGCCACACGGAAGTTGCCTCTCGTGACAACCCGTCACAGTCAAACAGCGGCCATTCGGACCCTGAAGATGACGATGGTGGTTGCTCCTGCCATACACTCACATCGCCCATAGCACCAAGCTCTGGGCGTACATGCACGGCTCAGAGCGACTGTGACTGCGTCGCCGAGTATGGTGAGTACGTCGGCAAAATCCAGTGGCGTTGCATCTTGGCCTTCCGCACCCTGTTGCTGACTTGCGACTGCCCATCCTGACTTGACTCACCAGGTAATTTCTATGATGAACGAGGCAGATTGCTCCTGGACGCTTTGCCCGCCAGGCACGCACTGGTGGAATGCTCCATGTCTTGCGGCTGCCAGCCAAGCGACGGCCTGGACTCCGTGGTCTTTGCGCGTGATCGAAAACGTCGCAGAGAAGAGTCGGAAGTACAGAGGCAACCAGGACCTCGGAGCGTCATATGCGCCAATCAGGTCACTGCCAAAGGTATCAGGTGCGTAGCGTGGACCGCCTGGGCACAAACCTTTCGCTCTGCCAATCAACCTCTTTCCTGACCCCACCCTCTGACCCACCAACGCTAGTGTCAAGGTTGAAATTCGCCCAACCGCATCGGCTGGGCTCGGTGTTTTCGCCGTCGGACCGATTCAGCGCGGAACCTTTGTATGCGAATACGCGGGCGAAATCATCTCAGACGAAGAGGCCGCCACCAAGTGGAAACAGTACGGCGCTGCTGGTATAGGCAACTATATCCTCTGCTTGCGCGAGTGGCATTCTCACACAGACGGCGGTGGTATACGAACAAATATAGATGCGACTCATTTAGGCAACCTGGGGTGAGTCTGAGTCAGTCCCAGGTCCAGGCACTGAAAAACGCGCGAATGACTGACACCGCTAAACGCGTCGACCACCTCCGCAGCCGCTTCTTGAATCACATGTGCCCGCCGCTGGCTAACCTCGTCGTTCTTCCTGTTCGAGGTGGTGCAGCAGTTGGAAATCTCCCAATCGATGCTACGGTAGTGCCGCCCCGTGCTGCCGTCTTTGCCGCGAGGGACATCCAGCCCGGTCAGCAGCTAGGCTACGACTATGCTGAAGCTGGCGGAGCCGCCGTCGGGCCACCCTTTCCGTCACGGGACGAATGCGAAGCTCTGCTCGGAGAGCAACTCCCGCGAGATCTGCGCAGTGCTCCGCGGGCCGAGAAACGGATATCAAGGACGGACGAAGATTTGCATCGCCAAGGCAGAGGGAGCACATTGACGCCTTCGCGCAACGCCCAAGCGTGGCGAGGATCCCCTTGCATTCTCGAAGAACCCGTCGCCCACGCATTGCATCCTGCTCTGGAGACTGCGCCGCTTGGGATGAATGCCCAGAAAAGGCCCTTGAGTCCCAAGCAGATCGGGAGCACAGCAATCCTCGGCGCCGAGACGACCGCAAGTGCGGGCTCTAGTCAGGCCGCGGACTCGCACTCAGACGCGTCTTCCTGCGCAGAGCCTCACAGCGGCATGCCATCCGGATTGGCGATCGGGCACTCGGATGCACGCCTACTGGGCAAGGCCAAGAAGAATGTGAAAAGTATCGAAAGCGAGAGAGATGCGCCGATTCCTCCGGACCTTCCTCAAAAGGACGAGACACGCACAGTCTGCCGCTGTGGCAGCTCTAACTGTCGAGGTTGGTTGCCTTACTCGGTTGATCTGGTATGACTGCACATGTACATACAGGCGACATGCTTCCCAACGTCTACTCGGTCGCAGCGACGAATCGTGTTCGAATCCGGTATACACACCATCGAGTAGCAGCTCAATCGAGAAGAGGCAACTGCGGCTACGCTGTGCAGCTGCAGGTCTCTGAGCCTCGCTCGACGACGTCAAGCACGATTCGAGGTGTCAAGGATGCTCCGAGGCAAACATTAGAGCGCATCGGCATGCGTATCTCTCACCTCGCCTCGATCATCTCGCGAGCGGAATAAAGGTGCGTACATCCTACCTGCATAGCCATGCCGAGGTCGATTGCCGACAGCAAAGATGCCCTCAGATCGAAGCAGAGCTTGCGATGGCAAGATCAGCGCAGGATGTAAGGGGCAGCGACTGCGGTAAGATCCACTGCTCGCCTATGTACCTCGATGCAATGCATCTCAAGCAGGCAGATCTCGCGGAGCGACTCGTCTAGCAAGAGAAGATGACTGAGCGAGATCTGCAAGCAAAGGTAGAGACGGCCACACCTCGGGCTTGGGATGATGAATCAATATTCCCACAAGACAGTATCTAACCCGCCAAGGTCGAGAAAGCGAGGTGGGACATCACCGAACCTCTACCCCTCGTTTCACCGAGGCTCGAGGATGCCATCTCAGTCTTGGCTGTTCTAGGTGCAGCTGCATCTTGTGGTCCCCAAAGCCCGCATTACGGCTCGTTGCAGTCGCCTGACCAGGTAGTCGACTGCATCGCGCCATGTCTGATGCGGGTCAGTCGCACTCTGCACGAGGGAAGGGAGGTCAACCCTCGGGGCAGACGTCTTCGCCCAGTATGGGAAGCAGCATGCAGAGGCGCAGAGTCATTCTGGGCAGGGGTCGAGCATGATCGTTGCAGTCTGCGCTACGCCTTCATTCGTACGGGTATCCTCGCTCGGTCGCGGCCTCCGCCTCAGCCCCCCACAGCAGGTGCAGACCGAGGCTTGGGAAGGAAGATCCAACCCCGCGGAATTGACCACGACATCGCGGAAAGCTCATGAGTGCATCCGAGTATTCCGACCGTAGTCGATCCAGGGTCGGGCGAGCGTTGAAGGCAGACTACTCGCGTGACGATGTCATCGGAACGGGATTTCCTCTCCCCACGAAAGATGCAAACTGGTACCGCTCAGAGCACTCAGAGTGCTCAGTCACGTGAAGGCAAGCGCAGTGGTGACTGCCACTCGGGCAGAGTTACATTACACGACAACGGCAGGTAGCGCTACAGCAGACCAAGAGGGACGACATGATGGACAACAGATCGAGAAGAGACCAGAAGAAGCGCATCTGAGGGAGCTCTCAGATGCCGCTATCCTGACACTTCGACCCCTTGTTGCAGACTGCGCTGCGGTCGCACCTGCACCCAAGGGTGATGTTCGTCTTTCCGGCCGTGTAGTAATCAATCAACCACCAGTGATCGACTACCTCTCCGTTGCCACACAGTCGCCAAATTTCGGCGCCGCCGAACCAGTTGTTCTCGAAGGTGGGCGTCGTCGACCACCTGTAGTAGTCGCCGCCTGTAAAGGTGTCGCAGGCCTTGTTCATGAAGTTGTCGATGTCGCCATTCACGACGCCTTTGAGGTCGACTGTGCATGTGCAGTGTCTGCAGGATTTCTGTGCGCCCTTGACGTTCAGCGTGGCGAAGAGGAAGATGGAGGAGAGGAAGAGGGTGAGGGCGAAGGAGCGGAGCATGGTGGGCACTTGTCTGGATACGACAGAAGGGAAGGGGGCTGCAGTTGTTAGCAGATGCACGCTGCGGCGCCTCGCACTCCAACAAGGAGACTCACCCAATGGAGGGGGACAGGTTGGGGGGGAGGTCGTACCGGTAAATGGTATGGTGTGGAGGAAAGCACGAACCAGCAGCACCTTCACCCTCCCTTTTATACCTCGGCGCATCCCAATGCAATTCATGCCCCCCTTTACCAACGCGGCATTGCGCCCCAACGTGCGAAATGCCGAACGCCGATATATCGACTGGCGCCGAAAGACAAGTCAGCCTCGAGCCTCGACTCTCGACGCCCCCTTTGGCTTGGCTTGGCGGTCCTCACATTGCGGGCGGGTGCTGACCGTCATTGCTCGCCGTCCTGGCGAACCTCGTCTTTCTGAGGGGCTGTTGAAAGTGGGTCCAGCCCAGCCTAGCCCAGCGCAGCTGAGCAAGCGTGCTGTACCTACAAGGACGCCATCGGCCCGCTGACAAGAGCAAATTTTTCGGCCTCTGCCTCCTCTTGCCACTCAGGTACCGGAGGCAGCAACACTCATGCGTTCATGTCTCTGCAGCCGGCGGATAGCCTCGCCTGGCCAGGTCTTGGCTCTGAATTTTGACCTGCTGACCCATACGCACTGCACCTCAACAAAGGCGTCCCTGCACCATGGCATGGCAACCACCCGCTGCTGCTCACCTCTCATGAAGCAAACCGAGCGAGCGAGCGAGCGTCGCCGACCTCTGTCTGCCATTGTCTTTGCCAATGTCATCCCATGCCAAGGAACCAAAAACCTCCAACCAATGCACGAACGGACGGCGGAAGTTCTTACCCACGCTTGCGCAACAAAAGTGAGACGGACGCCAACTCGGACCGCACCGCATCGCACCGCACCCAACCATGCTGGCGCCGGTTGCCAAGCACTGGCCGGGGCGTGGGGCATGACATGCCGGCGGGTCGAGCGGGTGCGGCAAAGTAGCCTTGAGTACTTAGTATCGTACAATACCATACATTGATGACTTGCCCAATTTCCGAGCGGACGCGCTTGGGCGTCGCGCAAGGTTGCTCATACGTACCTTATGTACCGCGCCCCCGCCCGCCGGTGTCCGCTCGGTCAGCCGGCGGCACAATGTTGCCCTTGCCACCTTCGCGTCTCGACTCTGGATACAATACTATACAGTATGTCATGTCCTGGACGCACGTTCCGATTAATACCATGGCCTCTCCCTACGCCATCAAGTCTCAAGTCGGAGACTCGACTCTGGCCAGTCAAGAACCAGTACCAGTACCAGTCAGTCAGTGTCAGCTCCGGCGACCCCGCTCGACTTTGCTTATGCACTTACTTCCTTACTTACCTGGTAGTCTGCATGTCGTCGTCGTCTTTCGTACGGTACGGGTGCGGGCACGGCATGCAAAAAGACGTTAGTTACTTACTCACCTGCTGGTCCCCTTTGTCCGATGATGATTCGCTCAATTTCCACACCTGCACTCAATTTTCGACTAGACAGGCAGAAGCCGCCTTTGTTGAACAACCTCCTGCAAAGGCCGGCCTAAATGGCGTTTGTCGTCCGCTTCCCTCACTCGCTTGTCCGCTCCACCCACTGGGCCCAATGATTGCTGACGGGAGCAGCGAAGCGGATCGGTAATGAGCTCGGGGGTGCGGCCTGCGGTTGCCCCGTATCCATACGCCGCGGCACGGTACACACTCAGAGGATCAATGCTATGATTGTTCAATGTATGTGATGGAGTGAAGGTAATGTAATGTAACAAGAAAGCCGGTCCGGTCCGTTTGCCAGCGAAACAAGTATGAATGGCAGTGTGCGCATGAGGGAAAGTCGATGCAAGCTACGCCTACGCCTCCGTTGCCGCCTACACCTCCCATGCCTTTGGCTGGCCATCGCTCCTCGGGATGCCACGCTGGTCGACTTCGCCCCCCGCTTGAGGATGCAGGGAAACCTCCTCGGCTGCAATCCCAGCAGAACCATTTGTAGTACGCGCTGCTTCCAATGCTTCTTGCAGGCGCTGCCGCGACGCCGCGTCGTCTTCATCGGCAGAGGCCACGCCGTTGGTGTGCCCATTGGTGGAGTGAACATGGCCATTCGCTCCATTCTCGGAATGCTGCACTGCTTCGTCGCCCTGCTCATCCAACCGCCTCTTCTTGAGGTCGCGCTCGGCCTCGCGCTTCTCTCTTTCTGCCGCCTTGCGCTTCTCGTCGGCCGCTTCCGCCAGGCGACGATGCCGTTCAACCTCTTCGAGAATGACTCTTGCGCCCTTGCGCTCTGCCAGCTCCTGTGCGACGTGTACACCGAGCTGCCGAGCGCCTTCGTGGTCCGAGATGAGTTCAGAAGCAGTGTATTCGCAAGAGCGGGTACCGTCAAGGGAGACGACGATTGCCGTGAGGTGCAAGCGAATGGGCGAAGCTGGTGGGAGAGAGCGATCCTCGGCTCGACAGGGTTTGAGCAGCGCGCTAATCGTTGCAGAGTCTGTCAATGCGGCATTCGACTGCGCAGTCGGCGCTGGCGCACTGGGCGCAGCCTGTATGCCGAATGCATCGCTGCCATTGTGCCCTGTCCCAGTAGCGAGCCGCTGCAAGGTGTCAGGGCGAATAGCGCTTTCACTTCCACTTCCCTCTGCCAAAGAAGGGGTGCTGCTCTGGCCGTTGCCTGTGCTAGACGCAGCAGTGGCAGCGCCGGCCTTCTCGGCGGCAATGCGAGTCACTGTGTGGCCCTCCTGATCTTGCTCAGCCGCCGTCTCTGCCGTCTCATTCCGCACACCCTCGACGGCCTCGTGGTCCTCGAAGCGCGTCTCGACCCCAACGGGGATGGAGCAGCCGCCTTCGAGCTCTTTGAGGAGTGCGCGTTCTGCTTCTGCGCGTGCCGTGGCCCGCCAATCCCCAATGGACCTGACAATTTCGAGGATGCGGGCGTCGCGATTTGTGGTGGGATCAGACCCGGCAGGAGGCTTGCGAACCTCAATGGCGAGGGAACCTTGTCCGACGGAGTGGAGGAGGACAGGGCGAGAAAGGTAGGCTGTAATGCGGTGGGCGAGGTCGATGCGGATGAGACCGGCTGCAGCCAAGACGAGGGCGGTATATGGGCCCGTGGGCGAGTCGAGCTTGGCGAGGCGTGTGTTGAGATTACCTCGAACGTCGGAGAAGACGAGGCTGGGGTACCGCCGCCGCAGCTGGGCCACGCGCCTCACGCTGCTCGTTCCAATGACACTTCCCGGCGGCAACTCATCGAGGGTGACGTACGGCAGACCCTGCTTGACGACGAGGGCGTCTCTCGGATCCTCGCGCTCAAGAATGGCACCCAGGGTGAAGTTGTCGGGAAGTGTGGTGGGTACATCTTTGAGTGAATGCACTAGGGCATCGACACCCCCCGCTGCCAGTGCGACTTCGAGCTCCTTTGTCCAGATGGCCTTACCTTCACCGCCAATGACGTACAGGGGCGAGCGAGAGTTGAGATCACCGGCGGTGGACATGGATGTGATTGGAAAAGACATGGGCTTTGTAATGTCCATGCGCTTGAGGCGCCCATCGAGGTTCTCGCGCTCTTGTGGTGTCAGAGGGACGGCTGGCTCGCTCGAGGACGATTCGCTGCTGGTCGAGGCTGACGCAAAGGCAGGTGACTGGACGCCATAGTGGGCGCTGAGCATTGCGCTGACTTGGCTGCTCTGTACAAGGGCGAGTTGAGAAGATCTGCTTGCCAAGACGAGGGAAGTGTTGGGGTCGAGGACGCGGCCTTCACCTTCCTTGAGCGGGTTGATGTTGGCACGCTGCAGCTCGGCGGCGCGGATGACGGAGCTCTGGCGGGAGAGGGGCGGTGTGCTATTGGCCGAGGCAGTATCCTCGTGAGTTCGGAAGAAGATGCATCGGGGATCCGAGGGGGCCTTGAGAGAAGACGAAGGCGCAGATGGTACTGGTGGGTGACCCGGCGGGAGAGGCTGGGCGGCGGCGTGAGGGACGGGACACTGTGCATCGCCGACATGAGGCGGTGCCAGCGGCTGTTGCTGTGCAGATGCGGTAGAGGTAGACATTGTGGCCACCAAAGAATAGAGACGCTATGGCGAAGAGACTTGAGGAGGTTCGCAGGGTAGGGACAGGGTCCGAGGTGACTCGGAAGCAAAAGGCGCGACTTGTGGAGGGGTATCTAGTCACCAGTGGGCGGCGACCTTTGTGAGCCGTGCTGTGTTTGATGGGTGCGAGGAAAAGGGAGGACTGAAGAAGATCCTTGCGATCCTTCGTTGCTGCTTGACCTTGGAAGTCAATTGCAAATGCACATTCTCTCACCTCACCGGCGGCTTTCCAATCCAACTCGAACCCGACAGGCCTCTGCGTCCAAATCTTCCCTGGTGGCGCCGGCAACCTGCAACCGCCCTCGCCCGCCTCAGAAGCCGAACTCCCACGCTCCTCGACTGCGTTTGTCATCACCTCGCGGACCAGGGTCTTCGGATCCGAGCACGTCCCAGATTAGCCGCGTCGTGTGACCCGCCGCGCACGTGACCCCGCCTCGGAGCGTAGGAGCAAGCAACCTCTTGAGTTCGGAGGCCCGTTCGAGTCACTTCCCAAGCTTGCTTCCAGGGCGAGAATGGTGTTGTTGCCGGTCTATGGACGTCTTCGAAGACACTCAAGCAGAAGTAATGGTCAACCATTCGAAATGTGGACATGAGAGTCGCCATCACCATGTCCAGTCTCTCTTTGCAGAGGACACATCAACCCACGTCTATTGGTGTTGGCGGTCCACTGGACGACGCGTCACGCGTCACGCTTCCTCCTCCTCGGTTCCGCCCTTGTTCCCGGAGCCCCAATCTCTATTGGGCTCCGATTCGCCTGACGTATCGGGAAGCGGACAATGTTCGAGGAATGCGTGGTGTCTCTCGAGCTACTCTACTGAGAGACAGGTACGAGTGCCAGTGGGTCTCAGAAACAGCTCGACCTTAGCAAGGCCGAGAGATAAGACTCGGGCCCGCCTCGCAAACCATCTGACAGGAAGTGGACATGGGGGCGCGGACACTCTGTGACGTGTGTCATATGCCCGAGGTCGGGACTGCGCTGGGTCACAAAGAAGAGACATGCATTTCTCCTTCCGCGGACCCCGGGCGCTCGGTATACTCTGTCAAGTGACAGGTCTTGGTCAGAAGTCCCCTAAGATAGCATACCTAGGATCATACCTACACCGCGGCTCGTGGCTTCCGACGAGCGAGAAACACTGACTTCGATCACTCGCGCCCGTTCCTGGCTGTACATGCGGGTACGGAACGTGGGGTCGTCATGGGGTACGTCAAGTACAATACATACCATGCCTGCGAGGTGCATACTTGCAGGTGGCGGAACAGGCTTTCCATGTTCGTCGTTGAGACAGAGCTTTCCTCGATCGCTCCCTGAATTCCGCGCCCAGCTCAGTCCCAAGACAAGACCATGCACCTACCTGCGGGCGCAACCTGCACAGGTAAGGTCGTAGCATTGATTTGATAGGTAGTTTGTTCCAGTCCACGGGCCGGGCATATTTTCATGCGCATTCACACGACACTCGCTCCTTGTCGCACGGTAGATGGATTCGGACCCTCCGTTCTGCTGGAAGCAGGCTGACGTCAGGCAGCACTGCCACTTGCTCGCTCCCTTCCTTCCTTCGTTCCGCGTCGTACGGTCGATTCATTCTTCGTTGCGCTGCGCTGCCCTGCCCTGCCAAGGTCATCCTCAGCACGATGCTGATTAGCAACAAACGGCCATTTCATGCACACCCTCGGCAACAATGGTCCCAAACACCTGTCAGGCACCCTTCGAACGAACATCCGCAGCCAAGTCTCGTCGGTCTTTGATCAAGTGAGACACTTTGCGCCCGCTCGCGCACCGCGTCGAGCCGAGTCGAGTCCAGTCGAGGTGGCCTGCGGCCTGCAATGCTGAGACAAGGCCAATTAATCAAGCAAGCAAGAGAACCAGAATAGCCCGGGCGCACGCACACCGCCGCCGCCTGGGCCTCCGCCGCGACAACCTTGGCGCACTTCTTGGTTTCATCCCAAGAGTAGCAGCATTCATTCGACTTACCCTATTTTCGATTCCGCGCATGAGGAACATAGAGGGAGAGCATACACCGTATCGTATCGTATCGTTATCGGCCGTGTACAAATTCACCCGGGTTGACAGGTCGTTTCCCCTTGTCCGCTGCGGTTTGGCGCAAGATTGATTGATGACAGGCGGAGGTGGCAAGGGTCCCTCCCCACCCCGGGGTGACGAATATTGAGGCAAGCAATGTCAGCGCCAAGAAAATTCCACGCTTCGACTTACTCGTTGGCCTTGAGACTTGCTGTCGCTGCCTGCTGTGCAGCTGGTGCTGGCACTGGTTCAACCGGACACGCCACCAAGTCAACCAGAAATAGGTGCCTTGTTCCTTTTTCCGTGCCTTCTTTCGCAGCGGATATGGCCATGTCAGAGCAGTCTGCTGGGTGATAGGACAAATTGACAGTTTATGTTACCAAAGTTGCCATTGTGCAACATGCGACGACGAGGACTGACCTGACTGGCTCCTCTGAATCAAGTGGCACAGCCTGTCAAAGGCCGGCGTAGGCAAAGGCAAAGGCCGAGGTCAATCTATCAGTACTGTAAGTACACCTCGGCCGTGCCCCACCGGCTTGCTGATGCCGCTCTCCGCACTGCTTGCGGCACGGATTGGGATTGCGGTCGTCCTCTTTTCGATGGTGGTGCCGGGCTGATTGCCGCGCCCTTCCCACCCGCTACAAGACCCTACCTGCGCGGACGGGTTGGGGTCCAACACCAAAGATAGGCCGCCCCGCTGTTGTCTTGCTTGCTCGGAGCTCGGCCCGGCAGTGCGAGGATAGCAATCAAGAGGCCAAGCTGACCCAAGCAGAGCACCAAGTGCGTGGCCGCAATGGAAGACTCCATGTCTCTTAATGTGGTCATGACTGAGAAAGCGAATGCAGCGCAGCGGCCGGGGTAAGAGAGTCGTGAGTTCTTGCTCGAGGGAGCTGAAGACTGGGAGTAAGTAGAAGCAAAGGTCATGCCTGGGCTGAAGTCGCGCACCCAGCGTCAGTAAGCCGGCGGCGAGCAGCCGCCTCTTTGCTTGGCTTGCAAGCTGTATGGTCAGCCCTAGCGGGGGCAGGGCCAATGGGCGATGATGTACAGTGATCAGGCCGAGGCCGAGATTGGCAAGGCTTGAAGACTGCGCCACTGGCCTGGCCCTTTCACTGCCATACCGAGACAGGGCATCCCGTTGGCGCTCGAGGAAGAGGCGCCGCGATGTGATTGCTGCTTGCAGCGGTGACGGCGGGAGTTGTCTAGTACACTTATATTTGAGAGGAAACGTTCAGATGCCCCCCGCTCGGAGCGTGGGAAAGGCGTGCGGAGAAGATGCATTGCTGCGGCGGCGTCGCACGCACGCACAGAGGGCGAAGCGGAGCGCTTACCACTTGCAGAGTGTGTGGCTTCGACAAGGCACAACCGGCAGGTATGGCGGGACTTGATCAGATTTGGAGCGGCGATAGCCTTACTGCGGCGGGCATCTCGTATCGGCCCTCAATCCAGACCTTCTTCGGACCCGGGCGGGGCATGGAATGGCATGGCAGTTCTAGCCCGGCTTCCCGGTGGCCGAGGCCCTTCGCGTTGCCTTGCCTCAGCCCGGATGAAGCATACGTTGCACATCGGTAACCCGGCGGCGGAGTCGTTTGCCAAGAGTGGGCCGCGGGTTCGCGCCGCTGCGTTTCGAATGTGGCTGAAGTGTCTGCGTGCGTTTGCCGAGCCGAGGGCGGGAACGAGATGAGCGAGAGGGGTTTGAATCTCCCCAGCGCACACACACGACTGAGGAAGAGCTAGTAGGTATTCGTGCTCCGACGAACGCCTCTCTATCTGCAAACACGCCAAACACGCCGGTCGAGGGCGGGGAGGGGCGGGGCCGAAGAAGTCGGAGTGTGAACGTGGCATCTGTTCGCGCCAAGGGCGGGAGGGGCGTAAGGAGGGCGCTTACCGCCTTGAAGTGGGGACCAGGCGGGCTCCGGTACCTCCAAACCCCCGCCATTGGAACCTGCACAAACTTTCACTCTTGTATTGTACTGTACGGATGAATCTGCAGTCCAAATCTTCCAGAAGGAATCTACATTGCAGGGGGCGTAACGCTTCCTTTCGGCGCCTGGGCATGGGAGATAAAGTTACAATATCTGCGGGGATGGTACTGATCGAGACATGTTTGTCCAGGTGTCCATCCCACTCGCACGCACGCACGCACGCACGCACGCTGCCTCCTACTCTCTTTGGACTCCTTGCCTTGATCGGCCGGCACCTTTGCTTTGCGAGTGACCAATGTGAGCTTGAGCATAAGCACAAGGGGTGATTTGTGCCTAGCGAGATCATATGTTCTGAGCTTCTGCGGGGAAGCAATTGCATATGTGGCGCGAGCGGAAGCGACGACGGTTCCCGGTTGCCATATGCAACGCAGTCCCGGCCGGTCAGAGGCGCATCATGATGCCTGTCCCTCTTGTCGAGGTCGAGGTCGAGGTCGAGGTCGAGGTCGAGCATTCGAGTTCGTCCGGACAAGAGGGCTTCTGCTGTTTCCAGGATTTCAGAAGCCCCGGAAACAGGGCGTCAAACCTGAGCTTAACATTGATCATGTGCAGTGCGTTTGGCCGCTGCCTCTACCCTTGGACTCTCTCCGAGGCTTCTTCTGCGCCTCGCCAAAAGTGTCGACATTGCGTGCATTCGCGGTGCGGCGTGCGGCGTGCGCCAGCCATCGCTTCAAGTTTGCTCTATCAATGTCAGCTCAGTCAGCATCCCGTGTTCCATTTCCACAAAGAGAAAAGAAAGCTACTTTGTGGGGCCCATTCAGGGTTGGCGGCACACCCCGAGCATTCCCTCGCCGTCTCTGGCTGCCGGGCAATGGTCGCCGACGTGAGAGCTCGCTCACTCGCTCGACTTATTTGGTGTTTCCATTGTCTCGCTTGCCTGAACCAAGGGGCAGGTTGCAGCAGAGAATGGCACGCGCCCACCCTCGAATGTCAGCGCTGACAGTCTGTCTTGTCTGTAAGAGTAAATATGTACCCGAAGACGTACAGCACAAGCTCACGCCGTTCGATCGCCACAGGGCTGGCAAACGATGCAAAGGAACTCCGGGATCTCCATCCGCGTTTTTGAAACCTCCGGAAGCACCTGAACTTTGAAGCTCGCAAACAAAGTGCTGATCGAAGCAAGGGGTCGTGACCTGCACGCAGCACTGCGCCTCGAGCACTTACGCAGAGCGTTAGAGCGTACCCACTCCGCCCCGGGACACGTGGTTGACAGGGGGGGCGCGCCTTCTTCCTTCCCCAGAAGAAGGAAGCTCTGCCAGGGGAATGAATGGGCAGTCTGCGCTGCGAGACCGGAAACCTTGCGCCGACGACGAAGTCGGATCGAGCCATTCTGATCGCACCTTGATCGGTGATTCGCAGATCAGGATGCTCACTTGGGGCTTGCTCATCGGGCAAGGAGATCTCCGTTTGCTCTCGGTCTCAGACGGGTCTGAGCCTCCGCTCATCCCCCTGTCCATCCTGCATCCGCGATAGTGAAGCTACTTGGCGGATGTTTCTCTCTGGATATTCTTGCTGTGTGGGAGTGAACTGGCATGACATTGATTGGGCGATTGGATGAGCGCTTTCCCACGTGGGCCCCTCGGACTTGCTTTGCCGTATTGCGCGACGGTCAGGCTGGCTGGGGACAGGGTCGTTGGGCTGCAGGGTATACCTGGTCGACGACGGTCGACGACAACGCTGTGGACACTCAGTCCCAATGGACGTGAATATCCTACGCCTTCCGAGACCTTTGCGTCTAATGGCACAGCGGGTGTTCTGCCAAGTGGCGCACTTTGGGGCCTCTGGGCGCAGCATTCGCCCGTCTATTGTTTTTCCAGGTACATTCATCGCTGGCCCCGCAAGAGGAAGTCGTCGCCTTGGCACGTATCAGCGTACTTGATGACCAGCAAGCGGGTCCCGCAGGATGCGGCCCTACATGCGTTGCGTTGCGTTGCGTTCATACGTGCTCAAGTTGCGCTTTGAAGCACTGACAATGGCAATGACAAGGACACTCTCTGCGCAAGCGGCCGCTATTGCGGATGTTCAGTGAGCACTGCAGTGACGAGTGACCCGGGCCACCCTTTGCCCAGTCTAGCCAATTTATGCTCCTCGGGCTTGCTTGCATTCAACGCTTTGCCAATTAAGGGGGCGTTGACATGTAGCCATCGCGGCCGGTCAGTGCGAGCAGTTCAGTCAGCACATTGCGTCTGCGCGAGGCAAAAGCAATCTAAGGCGGGCGGGCAGCAATGAGCGCAACAGGCCAACAGCATAGCGCGGTGCCGCAGCGGATCTGCGTGAGTACTGTATAATGGCGTGCAAGCGCGACGAGCAGCGCGGCCCGGGTCTTGGCGGAAGAACCCGGACGCCTCCAGCCTGCTTGCCGCCTGCAATGCAAGCGCACTGCAACGCCAAATTGCCCTTCCGGTGCACCTTCCTCGTTGAGCGTGCTGGGCTTCCAGTCCCGGACGCGTTGCGTTGCCTCTGCTTGCTCCGCTCGCAACTGATAGGCGAGACAATAAGGCAACGTCGACAGACCAAGTGCGCCCAGCGACGTTGTCCCGAAGCCAGACGGAAGCGAGGGCTGTTTGTTTCTTGATCACATATGTACGTACTCCCTTCTGGGCGGAACATTCGCGGTATTCAAGCAGCATTTAGGCTGCTCGCCTGTCACTCGCCCTCTCTTGCCGATTTGGGATTTGGCGTCAAAGTTCAGATTCTGTCACTGATCTTGGTCTCCCCCTCTGACAAGCAGGAGGTCGCCCCGCCGCATTCGCTCGCCCACTCGCAAGCAAGTGATCTACTGTATGTCTCTCATCTCGTCTCGCTTCGGGCCAGCCCGCCGCGCCATTGGGCTGCGGTGGGTCAGCGAATCCGGCGGAACCATTGCACTTTCGCCATTGTACACTACTTGCTCTCTTGAAGCGTCGGAGTGCTCGCAAGCTTTCACGACGACTGCGTCACGCGACCCAAGCAGTATGAGGATCCGACGCAAAGGAGACTTTTGGCTCGATGATTGCCGAAGGTCACCGGCGTGCCGACGCTCGCCGCAATTGGAGGCCCCTATCGAGCAGAAGAGCAATATATTTGGTAAAGTCAGGATATCATGGCATCGTGCTTTGGTCGCCACGGTGTCTGAGGCCCGCACGGAAAAGCGAGGAAAGACTCCTGGGATAAGCTGAGACCTGGATTGAAGCTCTGTGCCCACTTTAGGCACTCGCAACCTCCGATGGCTCCGAGGTCCGTGCAGCAGAGGCCCGTGCGATATGAGTGAGTATTGGATGTAAGGATGAGACGAAAACGTCGCTGCGAGATATCCTCCTAGCATAGAGTGACCCGCCATCCCGTTCTGCAAGATGGCAGCCTCTTTTGGGTAGGTGGTAAAGCGGACTGAGACATCGTCGACATAAATGGCAAGCCCTGATATGTGAACACGCGGTGATCACGGGGCATATGTGGTGATCAGGCGGGTGGCAACGAGGGGGCTTTCAGTCGGAACGTCGCAACGTGTGCTGGGACGAGAGACGAAACCTCGCATGGATTGTCCCCAGCGAGCCCAAAGGGTTTGCCCCGCCAATGGCCTGTTCTGGCCCTGCGGTCCGCTGCGTCGACGAGATGGCGGTCACAATTCAGGCGGAGACGAATTTGGCCGCCGCCACCATCAACAAACAGAAGCCGTTGGGTGCCCTTCTACTCACAGAAGAAGAGGCGCCTCCGCCTTCGTGGCCGCGCTCGGACCTCCCATCACGCAGTGCCTGTCACATGAATGCAATGCACTTTTCATCTTACCTGCGTGAGACCCCTGTGGCAAAGGCGGCATTTCGCGCCGTGGAATCAAACTCAGCAGGTTGGTGGCGGCAGGCTACCAAAGTCGGAGTTGAGGCTACCCCAAACTCCGGCCACAAGAGACGCGTCCAGTGCCCCGTCGGAGTCGACGTCGACGACTAGGGCGGGGTTTCGCTGTCTCGCCGGGACCACAAGCTCAACGAATGGCTTGCATGCTTTGCTTTTCATTCAGGCTCGATGCAGCCTTCCCAACTTTCCTGGTACGTCCAGGAGCCCAGGCGAGACGAGGCGGGGAGGTACACACTGCCCGTGAACATGTAAGTACGACGGGGTATCATGGGCTTTTCGGAGTGGGGTGAGGGGACCTCCGTCGCGCAGGCTGGAAGGTTGGTTGCTGTACTTGATCTAGCGGGGAACATAGGCGAAGGCGGGGACCCCCTCAAAAGCATGCGCAGGGTGTGGAGCCGAGGGCGCCGTGTGCACTGACCATGCAGGAGGGCCAGCACAGGCCCCAGGCGGCGCGGGGCACAGCCTCCCTGTGACTGGCCTGCTCCACGGCTTGGCTGCTGCAGAATAGAGCTCGTACAACTCGGAGGAGAACGCCGGGTCACTGAGTGTGAAAGAGAGCTCGACCCAAGCCTCTTGGATTTCGAAGCAGGCGTGGCGTGGCTTAGCGTGGCGTGGCGGGTTGTCCTTTGTCAGCCAAGAGGACGACCAGACCAGCGTAAGCCAAGCTTGTACCATGGGTCGTCCCGTCGCACGGCAGATGGCAACAAGGCCTTCGTGGAGAGAGCAAGGCTGGTACCTCATCTCCCACGAAGTGTGGGGACGTTGCGTCGAACTTCCTTCCGGAATGCGTGTGCCAAGTGAGTGCAACGTCGTCATCGCTTGGGAGAGATCAATCTAGCATTGTCTGGGCTACAGTGATGACCGTGGAAGCGCGGTTGCGCCGCACCTACCCATGGAATTACCGGACCCTCAGCCCACTGACGTCGTCGATAGCCGACCCAATTTGCGCCGACTCGTTTGTTCGTGAGTACGAGGGCAAACAAAGGTTCGCTTTCAGGCTGAAGGCGAGCGCGCACTCCTTCAATGCCTCTGCCGTCGGATGGTCCGAAATGGTCGTGGACGTGGACGTGGACGTGGACGTCGTCGTCATCGTTGTCGCGTCGTCGTGGTGTGGCCACGCGCCGACCACGCGCCCACGCGCCGGTATCTGATCAGATGCGACACGATGCGACACAGGTCCGACGGCCTTTGCTGCTATCGCTCCCACCCACCCCCGCCCTCGCCCAACCACTCCCGCTTTCGCAGCATCATTGGGCTGCAGGTGCTCGGGCGAAGCGGCGGCCGGGAGGCGGGCGAGTGTCTGCGACAAAGGCTACGCGCGCGCGGCGCCTGCGTCATGGGCCAAGTACCCGTCGCCGCGCCCTCTGCCCGCCCACCGATGGGTGTGTCCCAATCGGGAAGGGGTGCTAACCGGGCGGGCGCCCTTCGCCTTCGTTGGAAGAATGTCCCGCCGCGGCGGCCGCTGCCTGCTACCCAGTGCTCACTAATCAACCCTACTTATGCCGCGGGGAACCACGGGCGGAGGCGCAAAAGAACGAAGAATCGTATTTCGACACGTCATTGGCGCGATACAAGGCTCAAAGGGGTTGAGTGCCACCAGCGACCATGAATCATCTCACTGCGCCTCCGCCGCGAGCCGGGCCCTTTATTCCATGGGCCCTACCCTACCGACTGGCTGGCTCCGACTCCTTCCTCCTTGCCTGAGGCTCCCACGCCCGCCTGTGAAGCCAATATGGGCCGGGCAAACTCCGTCGTACACAGGCGGCCGCGTATTTCAAGGGCCGGTTTGTTTGTATTCGAGCGGGTCGGTGCATCTGTATTCAAGCGCCGGTTGCGTCTATTCAAGCGCCGCAAGTGACTGGTCATTCTCACAGTTTACGCTCCACGCGCACAACTCCACGCGCTCCCTTGCCTTGCGTTGCCCTACCTTGCCGCCTGTGCCTGGACTTTGTTCTCTCCCTCGCCTCCCCCCTCGCGCTTGAGAGGCGGGACGTGAGGGGTTAACCTTTTGGCTGTGCTCCCCTCGTCCCCTCTGCTCGGCTGCCTTGCATTGGGTGTGGGTGCCTGATCAGCCCTGATCATAGGTCGGCAAACGTTGTCCTGCCTACCCGCCCTCCCCCTTGCTCCACATCCCCGCCCGCGTACAGTGAGAGGCACGCTTGAGCCTCTCTACCGCCCGCTCCTTGCGCGCGCGCGCTCGGTACGCCCAACTTTGGCTTCGCGTCCACCAGGGGCGGCCCAAGCGCTTCCAAACAGGTCCGAAAAGGGGCCGTTATTATCGTCGCCGCTCGCCCCTCGCAGCATGTGACAAAATGAAGTACAATATTGTAAGACCACTACGAAAAGAATATTCATCGATTAATTACCCACTGTGGGAGGCGCGCGTCGTACGGATCCCACAACACTGGCGCCGGGTGTGGTCCCTGCAGAATATGGAGCCGTCACAATGTTGCTTCCGCGGTTAGCCTCCAGCGCAGGGCTGCAACGATCGCCTGATACGCCGGATGCCCTTCCGCAACAATCGTGGGCCCAATAGTTGCGGAGCAAACGGAGCCAGTCAGAATGTGTGGGTGAGTGCATTCTATTGCGCATGGGGACCGACCCGCCGCGAACCCGGGCAGGGACGTCCTTTTTCCGCGTGCAGAGTGGGCAACCCTTGCGAAGAATTCCAAAGACGAAGCGGAAGCGCACGGCGCATGCAAACCTGCGTTGCTTTGCGTGGTGCGTGGTGCGTGGCGCATGGTGCGGAGCCGTATTGGCGGGCGGGCGGGGCGGAGAGAACAAAAGGGGGGTCCACAGCAACGTAGGGCTCATCAGGAGCTGACAATGCTGCGAAGCTGCAAAAGACGCGAACCCGCCCCTGCGCCTCGAGCAGGGCGGGCGGTCGCGGCGAGTGGTCGATCGCGTTCAGCCGAGCTAGTTCGTCAACAAGCAAGAGGCGCAAGGGCGCGAGCGCCGCCCAGGGGCACAAGCTGGCGGCATGCATACGCCGCCTCTCGTGCGAGCCAGAATGAGACGGTACGCCTGCTGCATGGCAAGGCGACGCGAGACGACACAGACAAAGGAGAGACAGGGGAGGGAGGGGTTTTCCGGCATGTCGGGTAGGCGCAGCAGCAGCAGCCACCAGCCGCAGCCTGCAGCCTGTGCAGGACGCGCAGACGCTGCAGACAGGGCAAGCTGTGGGACACCTCGGCGGCGCAAATGGGTACCCTAGGTACGCACTGCAGCTGCATCACCTTGGAGATCTGCGGGCGAGATGGGGGCGCGACGAGAGGTAGGGCTAGTCCCGCCTGGGGTTCGCGCTCCGCCCGCCCGAGGCCCACACCCGAGGCGGCTCAAATGTACACTGCTTCAGTGCCGTACGTCGCGCACACTGTCCTGGTGCTGGCATACAGGCGCCGGTCTGTCCGGTCCCTGCCCAGAGGCCGGATGGATGCTGCGACGCTGCGAACGCGACTTGTTTGGGCGCGCCTCGGTCACTCCGTGGCGGCTGGATCAAAGGGTGTCTGGCGGACTGGGTTCGCGGACCTACGGCACTGGGTCCCTCTGTGCCAGGCGCCAAGCGCAAATTGCCAACCCTCCCCCCCGCCTGCTGCGACGGTGACTGAGGCCGGGCGAGTGAGTGAGTGAGTCCGGGCGAGTGCCAGCCAGAGACGTTCCGCAAGTCGCACCTGTCGCCGTGGTTTCGTAGGTCCTCGACCAACTGTCGTCGCCGAAGTAGGATTCCTCAAGCCTGGCCTGAATTGGAAGTGGGAATTGCGGTGAGGCCAGCACGGCCAGCGCGGCCATCCGTCGTGTGGCATTCGCCGAAGGCCACCCCCCTCTCCCTCACCCACACCGCCCCCCATCCCCCCTTTCGCTTGGAGGGCGTCTGGCTCTGAGCTCCCCTCTGCTGGCGTGCGAGGAGCGTGCGCGTGGCGAGTGTCGCAGCGTTGCAGCGTCACACTCCGAATAAGGATTTGGCAATTGTTTGTATATTTATCCACACAGGCTGCGCGCCCTTGCACGCACCGCGCTGGCAGACGGGGTGCCCAGCGAGGCACGGGCTGTTTACTTCTGGCGTTTGTCTCTGCTGCTTCGTTCGAATCTTTGCGCGTTGCTCCTGCTGCCTGCTGCCTGCTGCTTGTTGCCCTCTGCCTTGGCCCTCTGTCCCAGTGCCTTCGAACCCTGTTGTGGGCTCTGGTGCTTCAGACTCGACTGAGGCCGGTCTGGTCCCGAACGCAGCACTAATTTCGCCTAGAAGCCGGGAGCCAATTGCCAGACGGGCCGCCCGCCTGCCGTCGGTGATGCCTCGATTGACTTACTACTTTGAGCCAATTCCAGCAGCACAGCAACAGCAGCACAATGCAACAATCCGCCCAGCGACACCCGCACATCCGCACATCCGCACACGCCACGCAACCCAACCGCAACCCACGCAACCCATAACCCCTCCCAGTTTGAGAAGGCAGGCGGCACCTGCTTGCCCTACCCCGTCTGCCCGTCGTCGTGCCCGTCTGCCCGCCTCAGTGACCTCGGATTTCTATTCTGCGCAAGACCTCGACGGGTACTGCAACACCGACGCAGCACCCAATCAACCGCTCGAGACACAGACGAGGCCCTTTTGCCCCCCCGCCTCCCCCCCCTCGCCTGACAGTTTGTACATTCACACAGCCAGACAGGGAGAGACAGACACAGACGCACACACGGCTGACTGACTGGCCCATCATTCAGCGTCGTTGCTCACAGATGCTCGCCCTCTCCGCGGCCACATCTACCCACGCCCAATGTGCACCCGCTTGCTGTTCACACATACACTACCTATCCGCACACCAAGCCCGCACACCAAGCCCGCACACCAAGCCCGCACACCAAGCCCGCACACGCACACCAAGCCCGCACACTGCCTGTCCACTGCCACTGCCTACCCACAGATCCCCCCCTCTATAAGTATACCTTACGTCTTTCCTGGCAGTCCGCATTACCCTCCCCGCACCATCACCCCGCCAATTGCCACGTCCGCCTCGTTCAAACCCGCTTCCCGATCATTCTCCTCCCTCGTTGCATCTCTTCCTCTCCCTACTTGTCATTCCACACGCCTTCCCGCCCACCACCTGTTCACTCTTGTTCCTCCAGCGCTACCTACTCTCTGCGCTCCACGCTTCTGCTTCCTGCATTTCCGCCTCGACCTCTTTGCTCTTTCGCTCGCACTCTCGCCTCGCCCGGTCAATGCACACTACTCCACGACTTCTTCTCGTCCTTCATCTATAACTCGCATTCCCGTGCCCCTCTTACACAACCATGGCTACCGTCGCAACTTCCTGGCCCGCCGAGGCCCACCAGCGCGTCCCTACCGCCGCTGGCTCCGTAGGGGGCTACTCCGAGGCCCAGCACGCCGAACAGCAGCACCACCACCAGGCGTCATACAGCAGCTCTAGCCGTCAATCATCGTCGGCTGCTGCTTCCTCGTCGCGCAAGTCGAGCCGTCACCAAAACGACCAGTACTACGACCGATTCTACGGTCACCGAGGTACGTGGTGTTGACCAATTGACCGCCGTCAAAATTCGCCGTATTCTCATCTGACCATCGAACACATTGTACCACCCCCACCTCACTCACAGAACTCGCCGAGCTTTGTGAGCGAGTCATCCTCGCCCTGTTTGCCTGCCCACTCGACTCGACGTCGTCGTCTGCCTCGCCTTCTTCGTCGTCTTCCAAGCCCGCACCACGACTCTCCGAGTTCATCGCCTATGCGCTGCACCGGACACGACTTCCCCTCGCCGTCACTCAACAGGCCTTGTTCTTGCTCAAGCGCCTCAAGTCTCGCTACCCTGCAGCACGCGGTTCCTCTGGCCACCGCCTCTTCATCTCTGCGCTCATGCTCGCCAGCAAGAGCTCCTGCGACGACACCTACTCGAACAAGAGCTGGACCATCGTCGGCCAGGGCCTCTTCTCCCTTCGCGAGGTCAATCAGATGGAGCGCGAACTCTTTGCATACCTCGGCTTCCGTGTCAACGTCGAGCCCGAGGACCTCGAGGAGTTCGTCGTCGGTCTCCAACACGGTCGCATTCACGCACCAACTGAGCCCATCTCGCCGGCAATGGGCACCGCATCACACTTCGAAGGCACCGACGCCGCGTCGTCGCACGCAACGGCGTCTTCGTCATCGCTCTCCCCATCGCCGGTCGCACCCGCAGTCTCGCCATCGGCCGTCTCTGAACCGTGCTTTGAGACGACGGCCGCCAACGAGGCCGCCTCTTCTGCAGCCGGCCCGCACCGCTACTCGCGCCCTCGCCACCACACGACCAGCAGCTTCAACAACCGCGCTAGCATCGCAGGGTACCCATCTTCTCAACCAATGGTCTCGAGTTCAAGTGTACCAATGGCCGCCAGTCTTAGCGACCCAGCACTCAAGGGCTCCATCGGCAGCAGCAGCAGCATGTACGACGCCGCCCAAGCTTCGAGCTCTCGCAGCATCGACGCGCACGACTCGCGCCGATACAGCCACGCGGCGCTTGCCGCACCGGCACCTTCTGTGCCCATGCAAGGCTACTTCCCAGCTTCTCCCTCGGCAGCATCGCTGTCATCATCGTCACGGGGATCCCTCTCTGCAGGCTCTTCTTCGGACGTCTCGTCGTACATTCCCAGTCCATTCGCATCTCAAGCATCTAGCAGCAACACCACACCAGAAACACCCGCCTCGGACTTTGACAGCCCAGGCTGGGGCGCGCCCGGCTCCTTGGACGCCATGTCCAGCTACGGTCCAGAACACCCGGCAGGCACTTACGACAAGGAGCACCAGGCCTTTTCCAAGCACGCGACGCGGCATCAGTACCAAGCACCGGCAAGCCATCACGCACTCGCCCAAGTCACAAAGGCTCCCACGCTGCGGTATCACCAACAACCGACTGCCCATCACCTGCAGCCATCTGCCTACGGTGGCTGGTCGTAAGCAAAAGCAACGCGACGCGCACGCCCCTAGATCCAGACTTGCCTCTGGCCACTTCTCTGTCTTGCCGCACTTGTCTAAAGCATATACCTCATGTCTCGTCACCGTCCAGCATTTGCTCGCAATCGTAGTCGATCATTTTCTAGTCTCATGCCAAGTCGCGAGCATTTGATCTTCAAGCAACCTTCAACCAAACTCCGAGAAACCTCGACACAAAAATGCTAGGGCGGACACGGGGCTGCCTCCCTACTCATACCTCTTCTTCTTCTTCTTCTTCTTCGCAACTGCCTTGTCCACTCCTCTGACAAGCATACGTTGACCGATGCTTCTCGAGGAGCGGACAACATAGTGCTCTCCGTTGGGAACCATCTCTCAAAAACATGGCGCATTTGCGCGCCCCAGCTATTCATACTTCGTTCTATTGGCGTCCTCAACCTCGTTCTTGAGTAATGGGCCTCCGTGCTTCTAAGTTCCTTGTCCTCTCCGCTGCAGTTATTTCTCGCGCATACACACTCCCTTTATTCTCGCCGTCGTTTCTTATTCCTCTTCTTGCACTTTGCACATACCAAGACATTTCTTACTTTAGCCCCGTGTCTCTTAGATGCACTTTTTCACGATTACTCTTCTTTCGACTCCGAGCGCACTTTCTTGCAGGCCTTGCTTCACCTTTTCCCTGGCCTATTGTTCTCCTCGTCAAAAAACCTTTCCTTCTATCCATCTACCCTGTACAAATGCCAATGCCGATGCTGCCTGCTCACGCAACAATCACGACGTGTGCCGAGTGCCGAGTGAAGTGAAGCCCTGGCGCAGCAGCGATGCTTAGCGAGGTACTGTGAAAAGCAGGTAGGCCCTGCTGGCAGGAGTGTAATGCCATTGCGGGGCGTACAGGGTCGTGTGTCTGGGAGCTCACACGATCATGACGTCGACGGAGCGGGGCACGGGGCTGAGGGGGCCACTAAGAAGCGCCCACGCCTCCAATTTCTCGCTAGGAAGTTCAGTGACGCAGGGATCGGGGGGACAACCGTGGGGGCACTGCTGACCCCGTTTCCCATGGGGTGCAAGAAGGGTACGACGGCGGACGGCGGATCATTGCGCATGACGTCTTCTTGTGGTCCCCCCCTCCCCGTCTGCCTGTGCGGGATAGTGCGGGATAGTAGTGCGCATTCTGGTATCGCTCACCTGCCACGAGAGGGCACTAAGGGTAGGGGGGGTCACCCACGGCAATTGCATGCAATACAATAAGTATCTAGGCGAAGAGGGTTGAAAGGACGCTCGCAGCAGCGCATGAACTGACGCGCAAATGCTTTCGCTTGGAGAATTACATCGAGGGTGGGACCCCGCGGACATTGGGCCCTTCCCTCTGCTGCGATCCGCGCAAAAAAGGCAGGATTGTCAAATTCACAGCTCGCTTCGCAAGGGGCGGCCGAATTCTACCTGTACCCAGCTCCCAGCCGCCAGCCATCAGCCACGGGCCACCAGCCTGTGTGGTACTGTACCTACTGTACCTACCAGGTGAGTCAGGGCCATTGTCGCCACTGCAGCATGGCTTTGATTTTGGGCGTGAACGGCCAGGAACACGCCGGCTCCGTAGGGGGGCGCCGGTTCACGACTCCGCGAGTCCGCCCGCCCCGCCCCGCCCCGCCCCCCTCGGCCCCTTGCGTCGCGTGTTTCCCTCGCCAGCCAGGGCCAGCCCCGCCGCGTCCTGCTCCCCGCCCCCTCCTTGTTCTTTTTCCCTGCGTCGTAGTCATTACAGCGAGATCATCTCGTTCCCGCTCCATTTTCCCTCACCCTCGCATACATACTAAGAACAACGTACAGTACAATGCAATACATCCCGCCCGCTGCGCTTGCGCTGCACTGTCCCACCTCGCGTCGGGCCCGAAGGGGGAGGCGTAGCTAGCTTGAAAGAACGCTTTCCCACGCCAAGCTGCCGCTGTCTTTCCCACACCTCACGGCTTCCCGCTGCACCACGACAAAGGGACGAGATGGGAGGGGGAAGGGGGGCGGTGGCTGCGGCTGCGGCTCACGAACGTGCCCCACTTTACGCAGTTCGTTCCCTGCGTCCTACTTATGCGGCACGGCACATACGAATGCTGCGACCCCGTTCATGGGAAGGTACAGTGCACAGCGTACAGCATACAGCATACATACAGCACAGCACGACGGGACTCCCGCCTGCACTGTGTGCACACGTCCCACGTCCCTGAGGTCAGAGAGGAACTTCCGTTCGCGTAAGTAGATGAATGCGCCAGCTAGTCGCTCGCTAATAACCAAGTTTTTCGTCCTCCTTTGCGAGTGCAATGCCCCCGAGCCCTGGATACGGTAGTGCAAGTGAGGTGATCGCTTCAAGCGATCGTTTCCGCACAGAGAAGGAGGCAGAGGCAGAGCAACTTCAAGTTTTCAGTTAGGTTACAAGCAAGCGCGGGAAGTGCGCTATCCCCTGCGCTGCCCTGCCCCCCTCAGCAAACTAAGTAAGCACAAGTAGGTACAGTACATAGCAGACGGATGTCAAATGCCCCGCTTCCGAGTCCGAGGAGAGAAGAGGAGAGGTGAGGAGACTTCTCCTTGTTCGGTTGCGCACACTTGCTTGCTTGCCTGCCATTCCCGTCCACGGCCAGCAGAACTGCCTGCAATCCTTATTCCATCCCTTTGGAACTGTGACCAGACTCTACGTCCACGTCCCCAAGCAAGCAAGTGACAGGATCCTATCGCATCGCATTGCATTGCATCGCATCACATCGTATCATATCCTTTTTGGGCCTAGCGCACGCCCCTCGTCGGATAAATTCCGCCTGCCTGCCCGCTCAACGCCAGGAGAACCTTGGCTGGCTGCAAAGCTTGGCGGGTTGCAACGTTTGGTGGCTTGCGGTGGGGACCGTGCGACAAAGGGCATGGATGGGATGACTCTCTAGCGGATGTTGGAGGACAAAGGGCGCATGGACCGGCGATCACGCCAGGCCTCCCCGTGCCAGGGCCAGGAAGGAAAGCCCAACACGCGCACGTGGCATCGGCGTCTGCAGCCGGCCAATTCCATTCCATGCTTCGGGACATTTTTCTTCCTTCGCGTCCCTTTTCCTCTCTCAGAAGATATGCATTTGACACTTCTTCCCACGCAAGCGCCCGCCCGCTGCCGCCGACGCAGGCGAAAACCAGGAGACTGTATGTACTTTGTGCATCACTCCGCGTGCGTTGATACTGCATTGCGTCGTCGACTCCGACTGAACGCTGGACGCAACGAACAGTAAGCGTGGAGCAGGCAGGATCTGTGTCCGTGTAGGGTCGATCGGTCTGGGGACGCCGCGCGACAGGTAGGCGAGCAGGTAAGGTGGCAGGGTGGCGGGGTGGCAGGGAGGACAAAGGAACGTTTGGTCTGAGCGCGTCACCCTCGCTCGACAGCTGCCGGGTGGCTTCATGCTAATAGCGAGGGCTCGTGAGGTTCGCATGACTCAGCTTAGTTCTTCACACGACCGAGAGGCGGGACGCGCCCGGCTGACTCGGTCTGGACTTTCAGCTGATGGATGGTATTCGTGATGTCATTATGGAAGTGCTTACAGTCTTGTGGTGATCCCTGGATCCCTGATTCGCCACACTCGCCAGAAGGCTCCTCTCCGAACCTTGGTGACAAAAAATATTTTCATGAAGCCTTTGCGTCTCCTTTCCCCTCTACGTCCCTCCGCGGGCTATCCACCAGCCACCTGACCTCCGCGCTCTCAGCACAAGGAATCGTTCATTAAGAAGGGATATAGTCGTAGACAGTGGCCGTCAATGGGGAATCTAGTACACTCTTACTTACCGCGAGCAGTCGAGCAGCGCACCTCTACCTCGCAGCCGCGACAGACGGCGCTGCTTCCGTGTGCGCTGCAGAGGTGGACCGCATGTAGCTCCCGCTGAGAGCTCGCAGCGCTCGATCGACTTCGATGCTTTCCGTCGACAAGTCTGCATCGCTGTCTCCGAGGTAGTCTGCGCCGCTGAGACTTCGGCGGAAGTCCTTGGACGCACCGCCCCTCCGTGCCAGGTAGGCTGCTAGCGGACTGCTGGGGTCTGCATTGGCTGGAGGCGCCGAAGGCAATCTCCGGGAACCCATCAAGCTAGCGCTGGCGGCACCCGCTGGTCCTGGCGAGGACGAGCCGAGTGAGTTGTTGCCCGCGAAAGAGTACGAAGGGTTCAGAGGGCTGCCTTGTGCCGGGCTGGAAGCAAACTTGGCACCAGCCGAGCGACTGGCAGCCTCCAAGCTGGCCTTGAGGGGCGATCCGGTGCTGTAGCGAGCCGACTGCGGGGACCGCGCAGAGACGGACTTCTGAGGCGGGGTGATGGCGACTGGCTGGTAGCCAGGAGGGTATGTGAGACCGACGGACTTGGGAGCTGTAGGACTGGCTGAGGAGAAGCGCAACTGCATGAATGCCTCGAGGTCATTCACAAGGTACATGATGAGAAGCGCCCACCGCATCCAGGCCAGAGCGCCTTGGAAGGTCTCGTTTGATCCGGCTCCAAAGACTGCGTACACTGCGTCCAGAATGAGCCTGAAAAAGACGGCGGGACGGAAACTCGTTGGGTTGTCAGTGTCAAGGCGACTCAATTGAGGGACTGTGGCTCACGGAAGAACTCACCAATACACAGTCTGTGCCAGGCGGAAGCGAGGCAGAAAGACGAGGACCAGCAGGGCTGCGGTATTCCATTTGATGCGACTGCGTAGAGATGCTCGCGAGGGTCTCGGGGCAGCGATTGGTGGCACTTTGCCCCCTGTAGGCTTGGGCGATGGGGCAGCGCTGGCTGGGGCCTGAGCTGCCACCGGCTTGGGCGGAGGGGGCGTCTGTGCGATTGCAGTCGGGGCCGTGGGTCGCTGGGGAGTCTGAAGCTGTGTAGGACTGCTGTATGAGCCTGATGGCGTCCGGACGATGCTCTGCCGCGCGGGCGTAGAGGGCCCTGCCAGAGATGACGATGACGCGGTTGCCGGTGCCAAAGTACTGGGTGCCTGTTGGCCTTGCTCATCGCCCCATCTGACAGCTTTGGCGGCGAGGCCGGAGGGCTGGCGAGCGGGCGTATGGAAAGACATCGCTCGAGGACCGTATGCGCGAACACGGAAGTTGCTGGCCGTGTGGTCGGTATGGAGAATTCTTTGGTTTCGATTTGACCATCCACTAGCTAGTAGACAATGAATGGCGGGGTGGCCCAACCGCGTCCGCTAGTGGGCCGGTGGGATGGAGGATCGGGTCCGAAGCATATCATGGCTGGGCAGCACGTGACTGTCCCCCCGGCTCAGCGCGGAAGACAGAGATGACCTCACAGGTGGGGCGACGCGGACGCGGGCGGGCGGGCGGGCGGGGGCGGCGGCGGCGGGGAATGGCTCAGGTGGATTGACAAATGGAATCTGGGATCTTCGGGTTCCGCCAGCTTCTTCTTCCGCCACGGTCATTGCGCTGAGTCAAGGTCCTCGTTTCCCCTCTCCATACATCAAGCCCGCTGCTTCGTCATCACAGTCGCAATCACGATGAAGGCCGTTCTGACGACTACAGCTAGGGCAACTGCCAACATGCGCGCTTCCCAGCCCGCCCTCTGGGCTGCTGGACACAAGCTCGTCCTTCAACCTCGGCCCGCCGCCGTCGGACTACCTCCCCGGGCCGCCCAACGGTCCTTTGCCAGGAGCCAACTTCAGCAACAGAGCTCACTCCTTGCTCGCTCTTTCCACACTTCCAGGCCCACTGGCGCACCAAAGTCGCCCTTCCAGGCATTTGTGGACACACTCAAGGAAGAGTATGCCAAGTCGCAAGAGTTCCAGGAGAGCATGAAGCAGCTGGATGGTGAAGCGGGAAAGATTCAGGATTCGGAGACGATGAAGAAGATGAGAGAGGCGTACGAGCGGGCCAGGATCATTACCTCCATCAAGGAGAACCCGAGGCTGCAAAAGGCTGCTGAGCAGCTCAGGAAGAATGGTGGACACGTTGGGGATGCAGTTGGCGCAGCGCTCAGGCAGATGGAGGACAGCGAACTCATCAAGGGGGTGAGTATACGGTCTGCGGGCGTGATAGCCTAGCCTGTAATGCCACTGTCATCACTCAATGCCCCCGCTGATCACCCTGCCCACCCCCCTTACAGCTCGGAGCCATCTCCTCGAGACTATCACGCCAGCTTGCCGAGTCGACTGCCCCCATCCGAGACACAGAGGCCTACAAGGCATTGTCGGAGACGCTCATGGAAGCCTTTGACGACGGCGGCTCTGCCCTCCGTATCGACACGGGTGCATCCGACGCTCGCGAGGCCCGCAGGCTGAAGCGCGAAGCTCGTCTTCGTAAAATTGGCCGGCCGCCGCCATCCCACGATCCAGAGGCGCCACCGAAGAAGGCTGCAGAGGATGTTGACGAGGCCGCTGCGCCTGCATCGGATCCCATTGCAGCAGCTGCAGCAGCCGGCGCCGCTGCTGGCGCCGAGCAGGCAAAGAGTGCTGCCACCGAGGACGCAGGGGAGGAGGAGAAGCCTGCAGCTTCTTCCTCGACGGCACGGCCCTCACCGCCCAAGAAGCCGTCAGGCTATGCTGTGCGTGTGCGTGCCGTCGCAGAGAACCCCGAGGCCGGGCAGTCACTCGTACTGCGGCCCGAGTCCGCCTACAAGCAAGCATGGTCGCGCTTCAAAGAAGACAACTCCATGTTCCGCAAGTTCTCAGAATGGCGCATGGCATATGACGAGTCGGAGAATCCAGTCGTAGAACGTATCAGAGGAGTCACCGAGACCATCGGCGGCTGGTTCGAGGAGAACGAGACGGCCCAAGTCGTAGGCGCTTTCCGTGCGCTGGATCCGCAATTCACACTCGAGGCCTTCCAGCGGGATCTGCGCGAGTACGTCCTTCCGGAACTGATCGACGCCTACCACGGTGCGGCGAGCCACCTCCTGCGGCAATGGTGCTCCGAGGCGACGTACAATGTCCTCATGGCGACGGTGGACCCCTACATCTCCAAGGGGATGCTCGCGCACGGGCGCCTCCTTGACATGCGCAACGTCGAAATCTCACAGGGCAAGATGCTCGAGAATAACATCCCGGTGCTCATCGTGTCCTTCCAGACGACGGAGCTCATGTACTTCAAGGACGCAAAGACCGGCGAGGTCAAGGTCGGGCGCGACGACCAGGCAGATCGTTGTCGCTATGCCGTGGTGCTCACGCGCGTCGAGGAGGAGCTCGACAATGAAGTCACGGGGGGATGGAAGGTCGTTGAGCTCGCCAGGCGCGCAGAGGGCGCGTGGATGTGATGCGATGGTGCCACGCTCCTCAATAGTCCTGCGAATTGCAGTCCCTCTTTCTTTCCTTTTCCGCACCTGCTTCTGCACCTACCTCAAAATTTCCCACCGTCCACACCGGCCGATCCGGTACCCACGCTCACGCTCACGCCAGCACAGCACAAAGCACCCTACACCACACCACTCTATCGGGCTCGCCTTTTATCGGAGCAGAGGAAGGGCGATCCTCCGCTCCCATAGCCATGAATTTCGCTTCGCGCCTTTTCTTGCCTCGCCTCGCTCCCCCGCGCGCGGGGTTCGATCCAATCCAATCTAGTATTGTACTCATCGCAATCGCAATGCTTCGCGCCGCGTTGCAACGCTACGCACTTTTTTGAGTGAGCTGTGAGCTGCAACGGACGGGTGAGGTCTTGATTCCATCCAGTCTAATTCGACGCAGATGCAGCTGTAGATGCAGATCCGGCGGGGGTCTCATCCCCTGCGAGGGGCGAAAGGCGAGGGGCGAAGGGCGAGGGGCGAAGGGCGAGGGGCGAAGGGCGAGGAGCGAGGGAGACTGTGAGGTATACCCGTACGTCGGGAGTCAGAACACAGACCCGTACGAGTGGGCACACGCGCATTTGAGACGCCGCCGATGCGGTGCGGTGCGGTGCGGTATCTTGTAGCAATCAGATCAGGTCACGAAGAAGCGAAAGGTAATGGTGCGGAGATGAGATAAACTGAAATTAAGCAAGTCGAGATTAAATTGCAATCGGGGCGATGGAGCGAGTGGGCGAGTGGGCGAGTCTTGCGTGCGTGCATGGCTGGCATTCGGCAATGGGTGTACTACACGGGCAGAAGGGGTATCATCGCATCGCATCAATCACGTCGCGTGGAGGAGGGGAGAGGGAAGGAACGTCGTCTGCTGCCGCTCCATCGCTACACCGCAATACACTGCACTGCATCCGCCGCCGCCGCCGCCGTCATCGTCGTCATCGTCACCATCATCATTGTCGTCTTGGCCGACTCTTGGCGTGCTTACTTCCCACCCACCGCGTCACAGCCTCACCGCCGCCAAAACACATCATCGTCCCCATCTCCTACAAGCTCGTCCAAGACAGACCTCTCCGGCTGGTGCTGCGGCTCCTGCTGCGGCGCCGCCGCCGTACCGGCGCTCATCGCGGGTGCTGCTTCTGTACGTGACGGCGGCCGCTCCCGCTCCGACACAAGCGACGCCTGCGTCTGCGGGCGCTCGGCGGCAGGCTCCCTCGTGGCGCGCACGGGGATCGAATCGTACTGCGGAGGAAGCTCCACAAAGCCCACGCCATCTTCGGAGATGCTATCGTCGAGGAGGAGGCCCGCGTCCGAATGGACGACGACCTGCTGGTGCGTCATCGTCGGAGAGCGGTACGCTGTATTCGTGCGCGCAGGCGTACCGCCGCTGCTTGCCGGCCTGGCGGCGAGCATACTTCGAGCGCTACCGCTGCTCCCGCTCCCGAATGTGCCACTGCCCGAGCCGACGGACCCCGACGCTGGAATCTGTGATGACTGGGGCAACCGATCATTGAGCTGCACTTCTTCGTAGCCGTCTGCAGTATGGACGCGGCGGCCGAGGGCGCTCCTGTATGCGTTTGCGACGTGTACCGACCGCGCCATAGAGGGTCGCCGAGGCGTACCGAATACACCGTGAACGCCACCGGGGCTTGCGTCCAGGTCGCCCATGAGAACCTCTCTCTCGCCGCGGGTCTGCTGTGGGCTGGAAGGGGTGCGGGAAAAGACGCCGGGGTCCGCCGTAACGGGCGCATTGTCCGAGTATGGCTGCATGTTGAGGTACGGCGGCGTGGGAGGGCTGCTGAATGGATTCGCATTGTCGCCAGCCACGGCCTGCCCGTTTTGCGGTTCAAGGCCCGAAGCGGCGGAACTGCCCAGACTTCGGAAAGAGCCATGAAAGGACTGAGTTGCCGATGCTCGCATGGGAGCGCTCCTTGCCGGCGTGGGTCTGGTGCCTCCGGTGAACCCCGAGGCAGCGAGGGTGCGGTCGATGGGCATGCCCTTTGGGTAGTTGCTGCCACCGCCAGGGATCTCCCAGTGCGTCTCGCGCTTCTTGGAGGAGCGCTTGTAGAAGAGCCAGACGACAATGGCGAGGACGAGGCCGACGACAATGGCAATTCCGACGGCGATGCCTGCAATGCTGCCCGCACTCATTCCTGAATCACCGTGTCCTTGGCGGACAAGCGTTTCGACGGTGAGGATGTTGCCGTTAGAGGTAGTGGTGACCCTCGTAGTGTAGTCTGGGGTAACCGTCATTACGCTGGCCGTCATCGTCGGCGTGGGCAAGCCGGCTTTTGTCTGCGCGGGACAGCTGTGGCCTGCATACTGATCGAGTCCGACGACATTCTTTCCGCCAACGCCGCCAGTGCCCCCTGTACCGGCATCGGAAATGGAGTAGACGATGTAGCTACCATAAGGTACCGACACTTCCCACTGCATACCTCCAGTGCCGTCGTCCTCGGATGTGTAATTCTTAGGAGGGTCCAGGAGAATGGGAGGCTGCTCCTGCGGCAGAATAAAGGGCACCATGGGACCCTTGAATGCCGTTCCGCTCACGTTCCACCCGAGGGACCACTTGTTGCACTGCACGGGTGCACCTTCGGACCACGTGTTAAACTCGACGGAGCCGGGCTGGCGAGCGCAGGAAATGTCCGAATTGTCGACGGTCATGAAGTTGGAGGTGTTGGCCATCTGTCCAGTGGAGTCGACGATTGCTGCGATGATGTTAGGGGTGTCGCCGACGGCAGAGGGCCCGTTTTGGAATTGGGGGAGGTCAATCTGGTAGAGCCACTGCCGCAGCGAGGTGTCGGCATATGTTGCGGGTACTGTGGAGCGGAAGGTTGGGGGGTGCGGCAAGTGTCAAGGATGTCAATATGAGAGAGAGGTGATGCATCGAGTGACCATGGCTGACACTGACTGCTGACGGTGACGAGTGGAAACCATAGCTCGGCAAAGACGGCGAGGGTGAATGGCGGAGTGCCCTTTGTAGGGTCCCATGTGATGTTGAGGGGAGCACAGGTGCGAGGCTGGGATATGGTGACCTGAACTTCGTGGTCAGCGGAGATGCCTGCCGAGGAAGACTGTCGTTTGCGCAGGGGATGGGCGAGGTCATTGAGGTCGGCGGGCAAGGCTCGTTTGGAGAGGTGGCGAGGGTCAAGGTGGGAAGAGGGTGGGGAGGGATCGGCAGCCATGGCCGGAATGAAGGCCAAGGCAGCGCAGAGAGCCATGAGGGCGACGGAGGCTAGGGACGACCAATACCGACTGCTTTTGCGAATACGGCTACGCGGTGTAGAAAGCCGCCGGCCCGGCCTGGCAGTCATGGTCAATGCATCTGTGTCGCTGCCGTCGTCGCCTATCGTGCAATGTGAATGGCATAACGATGACGAGGACGACGAAGGGCCAGACATGGGTGCAGATGCGCATGCTCCTAGTCCATGCGGACGTTCTTGCCGGCTCAGCAGCCGCCGCGGTGCTCTTTCCACCTCGCTTACACCGCCGCCGTCGTGGTCGCTGCGATGCGAAGTATAATTTGCCTCCGTGAAACGTGGCCGACGTCCGGACGACGACGCGCCCGCGCTCGTGCTCGTGTGCACTGACGACTCGTCAACGCCGCCCCGACAGCTAGTGCGAGCCCGTTGCAGGGAATGCGACTGCGACTGCCGTGGCGGTGGGGAGCGGGATGGTCCTTGCGAGGCACGACCGGCGGGAAGTGTGGACGAGGAGGCGGAGTGGCATTGGCCCAGGCCGCAGCAGGGCGGCAGGGCGTCGCTGTACATGGAAGGGGGGAGGGGGGCGATGGATGCAGGTGTGGGTGGCCGGCCAGCGTCGGGATGTCCAGAGAAGATGTGGTTGGTTGGAGATGGGGGGACAAGGTTGAGCGGAGGCTGAGGATGCACAGAAGGTATACGTCGGGGGTAAACGAGTGAACGGAGTGGATGAGACTGCGAAACACGTATGTAGAAGAGGGGTTCGGAAGGATTGGTAGACGGTCCGCACAGAGCGAAGGGGAGAGGAAAAAGACGCGAGGGCGGGCAAAGGACACGTAACTTGCAACGAGTCCGATTGGGGGTCAGGAACGTGGGATCAGCGTCCAAGCAAAAGGAGATCTCAGAGGGAGATGAGGGAGATGAGGGCAGGCTAGGGACATCGGCCGTAGAGAAACATTGGCGTGAGTCGAGGGCGAGGGCGAGGGTGAGGGAGATTGCTCTGGTGTCAGGGTTCGACTGTCTGGGGTCGTGGTTCTAGGAGTGGAGCGTGGCAGTCGGTAAGCAATGGTCGTTGGTCGCGGGGTCAGTGTCACAGTCAGTCCGCGGGTCACACAGCCTCGTCTGCATGCTCAACTCCCGCCAGAGTTTGGTGAGTGGTGAGTGGTGGGTGGTGAGTGGTCCTGCGCTGCCTCAGCTGACTCGCTCCTGCCCACTGCGCACAGACGGCGTCACGAATGGTCCGCCCTGGACGCACGCTGTCGAATCAATAGCGATTGCACCACAACAACGCTTGCACCTCACCACCTGCTCAGTGCCCTGCCTGCCTGCCTGCCTGCCTGCCTGCCTGCCTGCCTGTCTGTCTGTCTGTCCCGCCTTGCTCTTGCCTCGATTCGATATCCTCGAGTGAAAGTGATCCTCGCGCACTTCAGCCCCCCGTACCGACGGAGGCAACGGAGAGACATCCGCCCGCCCCCGTCCGCTCATCCGGCGGACGAGCGAGTGTGTGCGTGTGTGCTCAGCGCAGCATCGACACAAAGTCTGGGTGGCCGACAAGAGCGATTTGCGGCCACGGACGGAACACGGAACACGCGTGGGCAGGGCAGGAAGGTGGTGGGGGGGGTGTGGGCAGCAAGGGGGGCGCTTTCGTCGAGCGTTGAAGGCAAGATCGGGCGAAGAGGCATTGAAGCAGTGCGACTTCGCCCCCACTCGGTTGACCAAGCATTGCTCTTCACCTGCATGAGCACTGCGCCCGCCCGCACTGCCCCCAGGCTCAAAGTGTGAGCATCAGCATAACGCTAAACTCCCAAGGAAAACTTTGACTGCTGCGATTGCAGAGTGGCTGGCTGGGCTGACTGAGCTCTCGCGCGCGTGCAATTGCATTTGCATTTGCGCTCAGGCCCTTTTCCCGCCCCGCCCCGCCCCGCGCCGCCTGCCTGTCTGACTGCCTGCCAAGGTGAGAGGCCAAGATTCCCGCACTCGCACTTGTCGAAATTGATTCGCATTCGCTGCCGATTGTCAAAAGGCACCATACGAGTTCCGCCGCGGCGTCGGTCGGCGTCAGTTTGAGTCGACCAATCGTTGCCAAGACAAAGAGAGGAGATGATGATGATAAAAGGGGGTCCCAATTTCATTCAAAGACAGGAACTGGCCTCCGGGTGGGCGCCCAAGCCACGAACGACAGTTGAGTCGACACCTGTCAAAACGACGCCACGCCAAGGGCGCCGCCGCCGCCTGCCTGTTGTCACAATCGCAGCGAATCAACGAGGGCCAGGCAAATGGAAACGACGGTGCGCAGAAGAATCGCGTTTCGCATGTCTCACGCGTGACAGACTGCCAGGCAGACACAGCGACCACCACTGTGCGTGCACTCGACTCCCGCCCCCGCCCCCACTGCGCCCCTCGGCTGGCTGACTTGGTTCCTGCCATGGCGTCATCGCGCCTGACATGCGCATGTGCATCGCCTACCTGCCTGCCTGCCTGCCTGTCCGCCCGCCCGACCGACCGCCCGCCCACTGGGCCCACCTTCCCCCCTTCCCCTCTTGGGAAAGGCGGCTACACACTCGTCGGACTCCGCCTCAGGTGCAGGAGTGCACGGGTGAGCTCCGAGACACGCCGACGTTTGTATCCATTCCATTGGACCGGCGAAGTTCCTTCAGTCCTGACTGTCATTATCATGCTAGGTGTGATGTCTGTACCGGACCGTACCGTACCATAATCACCTTCATTGCAATTCGCAAAGCGATCACAGGCAGCTAGCTAGCTGCCAGCGAGAGGCGCTCGGAAAGCCTGCCGACGCGAGATCGGCCTGGGCGCCGTCATTGGGCACGGCACGACACAGCACACTCCCGCCCACACAACGTACACTGCCCACGCGCTCGCCCTCGCCTCGGCTGGAGAGGCTGGGAAATTAAGCTCGCGGAGGCAGAGGCGGAGGCAGAGGCAGAGCGGAGATCTGGTCTTCGTATTGCGAGGACGGACATCTCACACTGGCTCATTCGCTCGCTCGCTCGCAAGTGCTCAATGAAGTTGAACTGGAATTGGACTCGGCGCTTACCAGGGCAGGGTGCCGCGCTTTGCTGTCTACTGGAACGGTGATATTCCGCTCGACTTGGCCTCTGGCCCCTATCTCGTGCTGTCAATCTGTTCAGCGTTCGCCCCGTCTCGTGGTCAGGATCCGTGTCATGTCATGTCATGGCATAGCGTGGGCGCCCAGATTAGACACGCTACGCCACGCGTGAGATGAGATACGGCTCAGCACAGCCTGCATACTCGGAGATCTCGTACGAGTTGTTCTTCCTCTCCTCCATCAGCTTTCCACCAGCTTTGGATAGCTGTGGATGCAGTCACCGCCGTGACGATTCAGAGACCGCGCCAAGGAAAGGTCGGGATTGTCTTTTTCTTTTGCGAGGACACAATCTCCGTAAGCGGCACGGGCAACACCTAAACCAGCCCACTTCACAGAGAAATTGTTCCTGTATTGCACATTGGCCTTCCTGGCGCACATTTGACTTGAACACAAGGAAAGGGGGCCGTGGGGCACGCCCGCGTGCCCGCATGCATTCACATGGCGCCTTAGCACGCCTGCCAAGATGAAGCACATTATTCCGCGGGGGGTTGGGGGTATCTATCACGTCCGTCCGCTCCGCACAGCTCCCTCTCAGTCCAGTGAGATCCGCCTCTGGAGTCCAGCCCCAGGTTGCGTTTGCGCGTGCGACTGCGGCCCGCCCTCGCCGGCACCTCCGTACGCAGAACCGTACGCCTGTGCTTGTCCGTAGTGCACTTGCTCGTACGCATTACCCTGCGTGGTGTCTTCATCCAGGTCGTCCAGGTCGTCTGACATTGCGGGTGGTCTGCTCGCCGTCGCTCGACGACGGGTGCTGTTCTCTCCCTGAGCCCCCTGTGGGGTGTCGTCGTACTCTGATGCCTGGCTCATCCCATACGTCGGATAATGTCCCCCACTATCCGGGAACGTCTGCTGCTGGGGATAGTGCTGCGCAGTCTCCCCGTACGAGGCATACCCGCCACCATAACCACCACCGCCGTACGTCGTCTCCCCATGCCCTGCGGCGCTCTCCGTCCCATCGATGCTCGGCCGCGTATCCTCCAGGGCAGCAGGACCAGCGCCGACCGTCGATGTCCTGCGATGACTACTGCTGCCATCTGCTCCTGCGGGTGCGGGTCCAGCCAGCCCGCCGTCGGCACCCAAGTGCGCGGAATTGTGTTTGCGGTGGAGTTTGACGTCGAGGCTGCCGATGAAGCCGCCCATGCTGATGTGCGCGTCTCTAAGGCCGCGGCCGAAGTTGTAGGTGCACCAGATGGCCAAGAGGAGCGTCGACACTAGCGAGACGATGCTGAAGACGGAGAAGAAGGTCAGACCTGGTGGGGGTAGAGAGGAGTGGTGGTGATTGTATGCGCCGTCAGTCATGTGCGCAAAAAGAAGCTTGCGTTGCCCGCCCATACTACTCACTCAATCGGACCGTCTTGTACTGCGCCTCGGTGCCCGGAGCAAAAATCCGGGTGAGCTTGAAAACAAAGTAGACGAGGCCTGCGACCATGCAGAGCATGCAAAAGGTCATGACGGTGTAGAGTTCCCTACGGACTGCCAGTGCGCTGAGGAAGAGAACGACGATTGCGGCGGGCAGGGCGGCAATGGTGAGTGCAAACTCTGCGTCCTGGTGTTTGGAGACGAGGATGAGGTATGCGATGCAGAATGCAGATCCAAAGAAGAAGTCGAACTTGAGGAAGACGACGAATACCTGGTAGATGAGCATCATGCGGCGCTTGATGAGGTCTGCGCCAATCTTCTTGTAAATCTGCCAGCCAAAGTCCTGCCAGAGCTTAAAGGTGAGGTAGGTGAGTGGGATCTGCGCAACGCCGATGAGGACGGGCGTGGCGATGAGCATGGGCCGCACAGCCGGGTAGAGGGTGTGGACAGCATTGCAGCGGCGATCTTCGTCGTAGGGGCAGGGCACCCCAGATCCTTCTCGGTCTTGATTGACAAAGGCGCTGCGGACCTGGAATACCTCGAGAGTGGCAGTGACGAGGAGGGCAATGTTGTAGATGACGCAGCCGACGACTTGGATGGTGTTGTGCAGACGAAAGGCGTCGAGGGCAATGAGGACAAAGAAGAGCATGCCAAAGACGAAGAGGGCGAGGAAGACGGGCACCGTCTTGGCGTCCTGCGTGAGCACCTTTGTGCGGACCTGTGGTGGGTAGGTGTACGCATGGAAGCAATATGAGCGCTGGCGTCGAGATGACTTGCACGTTGGCCAGAAGTCAATCCACCCCACTCACCTCAACAATGGCAAAGACGCTAATCACGAGGCCTATCACCGCCAGAGCCTCGAGAACGACGACGCCCAGGAAGAGCGCTGAGCTAAGTGATGGTACGAGTCCCGATCCCAGCGTCCGCCTGGGCTTGATCAGTGGTGCGCCAATACCTCTGGTCACTGTCCCGCTCGAGGGCCTTGTGCTTCGAGTAGTTCCTCCGCCTCCACCTGTGCCATTCTTTCCCCCAGGAAAAGACTGCTTGGTGCTAGCGGCGCTTGCTTGCGCATGAGAAGGCGGATACGCCCCGCGAGGAGGCACAAGGCCATTGGCCGGGCGATTGTACGTGTGCGAATTCGAATTGGAATTGGTATCCGTATCCGTCGTATGTGCCGTGCGGGCAGTGCGCGTCGTGGTGCCCGTGGGTCCGCGCTGGAGATGCTGCTGCTGCTGCTGTGCGGGCGCGGGGGTCCAGTCGTTGTAGTACTGGCTGGCCTCGCCCGCGGGTCGTGTGAGTGGTTGCGCTTGTAGCGACGGCGCCGGTGCCGGCGCTGCGTGCGGTCCTGGCGAGGAGTATGCGTACGCAGCAGCAGAAGTGGGCGACGTCGTCGATGGGGACGCTTCGTCGTAGTAGGCCTCGGCCATGGCCAGCCGCAGACGTAGGGTGGGGTGGGTATGCGGGTATGAAAGGAGGTGACACGGGGTGGAGTCTGTGGGCTGGCTATCGTATTTGCTTGCGGGAAGAGAAGCAACAGTAATCATCGATCATCATCCTCGTCCCCCTCCCGCCCTTTTTCCCCAGACGTCGGAGCTCCCCCGTCGTCATGGCATGCTGCACCGCTACTCAATTGGGCAATTTCTGCTTCGAGTCGCCGGGCGGAGCGACGGAAGCAGCGCGGAGGCGACCCGAGCGGAGACGCGTGACTGACGGACAGCCTTCTGCGCTTCTGCGCCTGCGTCGGCGTAGCGCGTCTGTCTTGGCCCGGAAACGACGCCCTCGGCCCCTCGGGCTTCATCGTGTCTTGCTTGCGGTCTTTGCATTGAAAGAGGACGATCAAGTTGAGACGATCACGAGTTCCCCCTCCATTGGGGTTGCTCAGTGACCATTGACAGTCAAAGGTCATCGCAAGGAAGTCGTCTCGCAGCACTGCCATCATCGCGACATTCACATTCAGTTCCGAAACAGATCCACACAGGGCGAACATCTGACAGTGGCGAAGCAACTTCACCTCAAAAGGGTCGGGCATCAATCATCTCGTGCCCTTTTCTCGAGCCAGAAAGAGCCGGGCTTATGACACCCTCCCTGTCATACCCTCAACAGACTACGCCTACGACGGCCCATGTGCTCACCTGCTTGAAGGCCCCGAGAGTACAATACATGCCACACTTCTGGCACTCTACTGCCGCCCAATCCCTCAAATGTCGTTCCTGAGATGTTGCACGTCACGCCTTTTCCTTCTTGAATTTCCTCAGAACAACCCTCGCCAAAGGTCGGGCAGCCACTCGGCAGTAGCGGGTCATCTAGGCCAACCGATGCCGAACTGAGTAAAGTGCGGTGCTGTACAGCATCTTGCCGCTTCATCCCGGTGCACGACATTGGTTGGTCAATACTGGTGTCGGGGTGCTTGAGGTTCCGGCGCAGGTAACAATCGAAGCGTTACATTTCTCACTCGGGATGGCGAGGCTCGGGTGGAAATGGGAGCGCTGATGGACCCTTGACATTGCATTGAAGTAGCAAAGGGAGCGGAGGCGGCGCTGAGCTTTCCAATCGTCTCGAGACACGTGCGCTTAAGCAATGTATCGTCGAGCCAGACCGAGGCGTGCTTCAGTTGAGACGGTCAATTTGGCGATATCAACACCTCGCCCTTCAGTCGCGGACGCGACCAACGCGAAGCCTCAACAAGCAAACGCTAGAACTGCGCATTGAAGTAGCTGCATCTCGTCCACCTTAGTTCGGCTGAGCGTCGCCAGGACCTTCCTTCACTTCAGTCGGCCAGGATCCGCCTGCCTCCTCTGTATCTAGTTACTGGCATGGTATCATTGCCCCGAGGTGTAGCCGTCGGCTTGAGATTGCTTACTGACCTCACCTACTCATCTTCAAGCACGAGACGAAGTGCTCCAGTCGCACCGCCAAACCTCTAGCTCGCCAGTCCAATTTCGGATATCACGCCGTTCTGCCCTTTGTGTCCAGGGTCAAGACATCAGTTGCTCTTGCCGACCGAGTGCCCTGCGAAGTCAAGTACCTTGACCTGGCATTTTAATCGTCGTGGACAGTGAACAATCAAGTAGCAGGCGACTAAGGTGCGCGGCACTCTCTTCTTGCGAGATCACTGCCCAATTGATTCAAGGGCTGTCTTGCGCTCGTGGTATTTATCTCGAACTGAAGCAATGACCCGCGCGACACACTAACGTAGGAGCCGCTGGTATATTGGAGTGCACCAATGAACGGGCAAATGAGTCCTACGCCGCTCGTCTGCTATCTACAAAGGTACGGCGAGCACACGCGCTGAACTCCACGCCCGGTGCGCTCGGCGCCAATTTCAAGCCAGGGCCCAAGGAAGGGCGGTGTGCCTCCTCGGGCTGCTTCACCCCTGGCCTTGCACACACAAAAGGCTGGCGAGGCAACGGGCTTCTCGGTGCGTCATCCACCTTTCCTCACTGAAGTCACCCTGCTCCTTTCGAGGCTTGTGCAAAATCCATCGATCGCCAAAGGGGGCATACTCTTCCACTTCAGCAGGTGAGTCGTACTCCTATAGCTAACTAGCTTCTGCCGTCGGGGCTCGCAATCTCCACCGCTCCTCGTCGGCGGCGCACTGATATCCCGCCACTGCCTATCCTGCTCCTCACAGCATCAAGATGCGCGCACTCCTCGCGCTGGTCCTCGCGACATTTGCTCTCGGCTTGGGCCTCGTCGTCGTCGTCGTCGACGCCGCGAACGTCCCTGCTTCTGCTACTTGTGAGTGGCCATCCCCACTGAACGGCATTGCTCTGCAAGGCTGCACCCTCTGACCTTGTAGGCTTTCCCTACACCTCTCACTGTCCAGCCCTCGGGGTAGATACGACTGCCCGCGACCTCGCCGACAAGACGGCACGCTCACCCGCAGGCATCGGCGAGGACCGACGAGCTCCTCCTCCTACGCGCCACTACTGCCGTCTTCTCGTCCCAACTCCCAAGAGTCCGTTCGAGGACTTCCACCCAGTGGGGTGCCCCAATGGCTGCAAGGCGCCTTCGTCATACGAGTACAACAAGGGGATCTGCCTCCATTACGGGCAGAAGAGTCCAGTGGGGTACTGCCAGCAGTGCTACATCTACAGCGACCCCAATTACCCAAAGTGTGAAGTTACCACCTATTGTACGCCCTGATCGAGGACATCACGTCGCCCTCATCAGATGTCCGGCGAGTAATTAAGCGGTCGGCATGTCGCGTCTTACATGGTGAAATTTCTCCGTTCGTAGTACAGGCAGTCGTCACCTTACGAAGCGGCCAGGTCCGGATGAATGAAATCTCCATTTTCAGCGAGCATTTGCTATTGCGCCAGACATTGGACATATGCGGCGCAGTGCCCGCTGCATCGCAATGGGTAAGCATGCCTCGCGGTACCACCCTCTCATACCAACGGAAAGGGCACCATAGCCCGCGCGGACCCCCAAGCCGCTACCTGCGGGCTTTCGACGTGGTCGACGAGCGACTTGAAGAGATCGAGATCAACGCTGCGCTTGAACAGTGCAAAGCTGTGCTGCGGATCGTGCAGCGTGAAAGCCTCGACTTGGCATTTAGAGCACACGTCGAAGCTATGCGTGCAATTGACACACCTGAGCCAGCACCCTTCGATGGGCTCAAAGCACATGTCGCACATCAGGCCGGGGTGGATCAGGGAGTTGACGTACTCCGCCTCGAGGTTGACGACTGTCCAGGGGTTGCTGGAGGTGGGCGTGGGCGTCGAGGACTGTCCTTCACTGCCATTGATCTTGCCCATGACCGAGGAGCGAATGATGTCAATGGCGCAGATGTCGCCGGAGTCATTCTGCGGCGCGGTCCCTTCCGCGTCGTTTTGTCTCTCGTTCGACATGGAAGAGGCATTCCCGTTCCCCATGACTTCGAGCTGATGCTGCTCGCCACATGCTGCTCGCCTGCGACTTCCAAACAGCCGAGGCCGACATCGGAAGGAAGAGCGATTCGGGGACTCGCAGCGGCTGCGAAGGCTTGCCGCTGCCTGTGAGGAGAGGAGTAGCGACGATGACGACCTCGGTGTGAGATTGCCCGGGCTCGCGCGGCCGTCTGAGCTCGAATGATTCGAACGTGGTCGCAGAGGAGTTGACTGAATGCGGAGATTGACTTCTTCCCAACCCGAATCGTCGGAGCGGTACAGTTCGGGTAGGAGTCCCTGCTTGCGATGGTCGATCGATAGATAGGGATTCAGTCGAAGCGGAGTCAGGCTACTGGCAGGGCCAGTAGGCACCGCACGTACCATCTCTGCGGGCGACGGAATCCGGATGAAAAAGTGATTGGGATCGTGCACGCTAAGGCTGTATTGCTCGCAGGTGGCACAGAGGTTGTAGCCTTCGTGTGGGGTCAGAATGATCGATGAGCTGCCAATAGAGCCCGAAGATGCCGAGGGCGAATCCTGAACGCCGTCCGAGGAATTTGAAGAGATCGACATAGAGGCTGCACTGTCGGATGCTTGGCTTGAGTTCGGTGTGGGCAGGTCCAAGGGACAGTTGGCGCACAGGAAGCGAGGTCCCTTGCCGATGGGCTCGGAACAGAATGAGCATAGACAGTCGTGTTCCAGTGGCTTGACCGATTCAGGAGGCGATGGCGATCCGCTGACCTCTTGTTGTTGTTGAGGACGCACCGACAAGGACTGGGCGGCTGTGATCAGAGCGGTAGCCATGACGGAATTGTCATTGACGGGAGCGGGAGAAGTCGTTGAAGACCCCGCTGTTGCTGGTACCGGCAGAGGCTCGACGAGTTTGAGCATTGCGTGTGATGCCGCATGAGGCTTGTGAAGGACGGCCCTGCCAGCCTCTTCGCACCGACTGCAGAAGCTGGGCCCGTTCGGACACATGACACACATGTAGCGGGTACCGGAGATGGGGCTCATCCGGCAAATGGTGCAGATGATGCCATGGTGCACGGGGGGATCCCCGGGGCAGGCTGGCTGTGTCGAGGCGAAAATGGCTGCTGCCTCCCTACACTTCTGTGTCTGCGGGCCACCCACGCGAGTAAAGTGATGCTCGGCATACATGGACTGAATCTCCTTGCACATTTGCGAACTGCGGCTGTCGGGGCTGCTGAATGCGTACTCTGTCCCCTGGTCGTCGTCGTCTGAATCGTCGGACGCAGACGAGTGTGGGGCCAAGCGCTGTCGTCCGTTGAGGGGCGGGCGAGTGGATCCCTCGCGGTAGCTCGACGAGACGGACAGGCGACTTCCCCGGCTCTTTGGTGAGGAAGACGCCATGGAGACTTGAGCCCACGTCTGCGTCAGGTCATGAGCGGCAAAATTTTGGTCGCTTCGGCATTCGTCTTCAGCGCCGAGGTCGCTGTACTCGCCATCTTCTGAGTCGAGAATGCCGCTGCGGCTGTCCCATGAGAGGCGATCGTCGCTGTAGCTCGTTCGACCTGACTCGGACGCAGATGACGAGGATGCGCGGCTGGACGGCGCGAATTCGGACAGGCTGATGTGTGACTGTATCCTAAGCCGAACATGCATCTCAATGGCAGGCGGAGTCGTAGCCGTTGTGCTGGACGGAGACGAAGAGGTGCCCGACCGCGAGGCCGCAGAGGAGAGGGACGCGGGCGTGAAGTAGTCGAGTGCGTCTTGGAGCGATGCCTCGTCTTCGATGACGTACTGGGGATCAGTGGGAGGACACGCGGTAGGGTATAAGCTCCACGAAAGCGATCAAGGTGGTATCGACGCCGCAAAAAAACCCACCAAGTTATTGTCATCATCTATCCACTCGACGTCGAATGCGCCCTCGTCCAGGGCAAAGCGGCGCAAGAGCAACTCCCTGAGCTCATTGTAGGTAAAGGAGCGTGCACAAGGGAGTGGTGTCAGACGGGTGACGCGGCCCTGGTCCCTGTTCACAAAGATGAGGAGGGCCGTGTTGGGCGGGGGCAGAGTGAGGTTGGTCATGGTAAGTGGGGCTGAGCTGGGAGGCTGTGCTGCTCAGCTAGCTAGGTGTGCCAAGCTGGAAGCAGGCGAGGCGGGCGGGAGGCATGGCATGCGATGAGGGTCTCCTCGAGGACAATGGAACGGATGAGAAAGAGTGAATGATGTGTGGAAGCATGAAGAGTGGAATGGAAGGTGGGGTTGGTGGTGCACGGAAAGTAAGCTCAGTCTGGGTGGTCCGTGTGTGCCTCGGATTTCAGGGTCCTGCAATGCTCAGCGCACCAGCGCAGCACAGCCAATTCGACTCAGCACACGCGCGTCGCGCAGACAACAGGCCGAGGCAGACAAGTTGGTTCTAGGAGACGCTGTTTTACAGACACGGCAAGGGGACCAGCACAGGGACAAGGGCAACAAGGACATCGTCAAACTGTGCAAAGCAATGATTCAGAGAGGAGCAGAAGTGACGGCATGTCAGCATATGGCTCCACCTGAATCATCTTTGACTTCGTCCCTAATTCGAACTCGAAAACCTCAGTGGCTGTATGTCTTCGATCACGCTCGAGGACCAGAACCCGCAGGCGAGCGGGCCCCTTTGCGGTCCTCGGAGCTCAGGCGCAAATTACATGTAACGCATCATAGGTGTGTGGGCCAAGAGAACACAAATGAGACTCACCTATACTAATGTCGGAGCCACGCGAAATGCCGCTCTTGAGCGTCGTCTGGGGGGACGAATGGGAGAGAGGGAAGAAACACACGACGAGAAGAAGGGAAAAAGGGGACCTGCCCAGAGTCCCTGCTGCGAGGAAGAAATGCGCGAGACGCGCGCAGCGCCCCGAGCCTGCTTCGGTCCAGCAGCGAGAGTCGGTGCGGAACCTGCGCCCGACGCCCTTCTCACCACCGTCCAGGGGGCTGCCCTGCTCGAGTCTCCAAGACGAGTTACTGGCTCAGACTAGTATAGCTCAGACTTCGAGCATCGACGAATACCAACAATTTGTGCCAATGAGCGGGATCATGTCACGCCTTCAGCGCGGGCGCCCACACGTCGCAACACGAGTCACTGGAAATCCATCGTCCGCATACAGTCTGTGCATCCTCGGTGTCGGACATGACACCCACTGTAGCGAGTTTGCGCTGGTCCTCGGGGCGGCCGTCTGTAGTCACACAAGCTGCTGCGCCTCGCACCTTTCGGACAGAACGCCTGAATCAAGCCTAGCCGACGTCTGTGCGGTGATAACAGTCTCTTCATTCCTTGCATGCTATCCCACCCTTCCTGTCAAAGACTGTCATTCTAGACAAATAGTCCTACGAATCCCAGGGAGCTGCACCGCTCACACTCCCATCCCCGAAAAATGCTTCGCGTTCATCGTAGTGACCCTTCTATGCTGCGCTGCGTTTAGGCTGACTTCTCCTGGGGCTTGTTGATGGAGAACTGCGAGGGTGAGCGGCGGGGTGAGCGGCGAGGTGGCAGAGACGGCGAGGGATGGTGCAATGCGTCAGTACATGCGCGTCTGAATGCGATGGTCGCAGGCAATGTGATTCAGATGGTGAATACCACGCCGAGTCTCGTGCGCCTGACGTGAGTGCTACGTCGAGGCGTGTTCGCTGGAGAGGGGATCCTCAGTATAGCAAACGAGTTGTCGGCGGGTCTTTGCGGTGCTACGAGGGTGCTACGGGATAACGTCCTCGCCGCAGAGCCTCGTGGGCGTCCCGTCGTTGGCACACCTCAAGCGGCGCAGGTACGGCTACCCGCACCCCCCCATCCAAGGCGCTACTGTAAGCGTCAACATCCAACTTGCTTCGCCCACAAGTGTGTTCGATGTCATCGCCAGAGAGACGTAGCGCCGCTTGTTGTTGCCTTGCGCAACGGCGACCCAAAAGGTGCTGCCTCGATGCCCACTCCGTTTGTGGCCATATGCTTGCTCCCCTCGACGTCCCGCAACCGTCTCGTCCCAATACCGACATCCTCGCTTCGACTCAAAATTCTGTTACCCCCAGTCAAAGACTCACCTGCTCAGAGGCCTTTCCATCCTTCCACTCCTGGTACCTGAGCGAGGTCTCGCCCCGGCGCTCGGCCTTGACGCGCTCACCCTCCTTGAGAGCGGAGCGAGTCGCACGGCCGCAGATGGCGGTGTAGCGGTTGTAGCTACGACGGGAGGTCACGACACGAGCAGCCAGGGTAGTACGTTGGTGTGGGCAAGTAAAGCGGGTAGAAGGGCAGACACGTGTCAGAAACGAACGCAATGCCTCGAACCCGCACCCCCCGCTGTCTCATCGACGGACTCACCTGAAGAACTGGCGCCAAGCAGGTGCAGACATGATGGGCGATGCGTAAAGGACGTGAAAGGTGAGGTGAGGTGTGAAGAGTGGTGGAAAGGACGAGTGTGTGCAAGGATGGGGATATGTTCGGTTCTGGTTTAGGTCCAATTCACGATCGCCCTCGCCGTCGCCGCCGTCCTGCTCTGAATGCTTCGTTCGCTCCCCGCCTGCCCTGCCCTCTCCTCCGTCGGCTTCCCCGGGGGGCGCCGTCCGGGCGTGTGCGTGTGTGTGTGGGCTTTGGCCTGGCCTTGGCTTGCGAGCCCCGAGCGCGCCCGTCACCGCGAGGGACACGCTGGCTGTCTCGGAGCCGCGGTCGTGCGCGGAGACCCGGAATAGCACGTGCGATTATGGCTTTTTCTTTTGCTCTCGCCTACAGCCAGTCCTAGATAGTACAATGGTTAGTATATCCGCCTCTCAATATCCGCTCTGGTATTGATCGCGGGCGATCGGGGTTCGATTCCCCGTCTGGGAACTTCTTTTTGCCCGCTACGACCCCGCGCTATGCCACCGGCGGGGGCATGCACTTGCTGGTTGACCTCGGCCCCTAGCACCGACTTTGAGTTGCCTCGGACACCTGAGAATACCCCTTGTTCGCACCCTTCCCGTCTTTCCTGCGGACGGGCTGGCAGCGTAACCTCCTCATCGTAGCAGCGAGGGTACAGGAGACAGACAGTCACGCGTGCGGACTCAAGGAAACAAGGCGTGCTCATTGAGGTGTGTTTGGTACAAAGCGTGCGGAACAGGTGATCTCGCAGGATGCGACGGAAACTAGCGCGGGGACAGACAGACAAGACATGAGGAGTCATGCATGACATGGAGTGTGGTGCTGTGGTAGTGGTGCATAGAGCGCGTGGTGCGCATAGTGTGCTAGCAGGCAGGCAGGCTGGCAGCCCGCCCACCCGCTCTCTTTTTTAGACAAAGCCGATCACACCGCCATTCTGCGGGCGATGATGCGACTTTGTGTCCCAGCGTGCTGCTTCCCCTGGAATTCCCATTGACCGCAATCAGAGACGCGAATCCCTCGAAGCGTACACCAGAAGACGAATGCGCAGACATTCCCGTTTTGTTTTTGCATCAAGATGCGTTTACTTGAGGGGGATGAAGCGCGAGTTCGTCGAGCCGAGGCCGGGCTTGCCGTGGCGGGTGGGGATGTACGAGATGGAGAACTCGGCGAGGTAGTGGCCGGTCATCTCGGGCTTGATCTCGACGGTGTTGAAGACCTTGCCGTTGTAGATCGAGATGACGGAGCCGATCATCTCGGGGACGACGACCATGTCTGATGGGAGGGGCGGGCAGGAACAGACAATTATAGTGGATCAGCAAGGGTGCCCCTTCGAACGCATTGACCATAACGCCGCCAACTCGCACTCACCACGCAGGTGCGTCTTGACGGGGGCGGGCTTCTCGTTGGGGGGAGCCTCGGCCTTGGCCTTGCGGAGCTTCTTGATGAGGCCCATGGGCTTGCGCTTGAGGCCGCGCTGGAACCTTCTGCGGACACGGGCGTGGACAATCTTCATGAACTCCTCGTTGCTCATGTCGAGGAGGGCGTCGAGCTCGACACCGCGGTACGAGAACTTGCGGAAGGAGCGAGCTCGCTTCTTCTCGGCAGCAGCCTGTGCGTCGTAGTCATCCACTGCGGAGGGGAGACGGAGGGGAGGCGTGTGTCAGCGGCGTGTACAGGAAAGCGCTCTGAAAGCGCGTTGGATCCGAGCCAAAGAGAGAGGACCAGGCTAGACCCAGACCCAGACCCAAACCAGACCCAGACCGGACCAAACCGAGGCGTGGCAAGCAACGAGAACCCCGGGGGCGATGCTGCAAGCACGACGGCAGGGCATTCACCGTGGGCAACGTGACGCCGCCGCTCAATATGGCGTACCAGTGGACGGAGGTACGATGTAGCATACAACCCCTCAAGTGCTGACTGATGGTTTCTGCAAATGCACCCGTGCTGGCGTAGGACCGTCACCACGAAGGCAGTTCCGAGAAGCTGGGCGCCGTGCTCGCGTGCAAAGGCCACTGGGGTACGCGCCGATTGAACGCGTTCCAACCAGGCCGACCCATAGGAAGCCATGTCCTGGATATCCCCGTGCCAGCGCCTCGACCCGCCCTCCTCTCTTTGCGATGAAAGCTTCCGCCGCCGCTCCCATACCAGCTTTCGCGCGCCTACGTTGACTCCCTTGCTCCCCTCGCTATCGCCTGTCCGCTGCAGGCTGGCTGGCTTGGTCTGTTCTGTTCTGTTCTGGTCTGGTCTAATTTGATCCGCTCTGGTCCTGTCCTCTCTGGGCTCGTCGATCCTTGCCGTAATTGCGATGATGGGATACGCACTGATTGCGAGTGTCTTGAGGGGGGAGAGATGGTGATGGGTGATGGGAATGGATATGGTGGGGTCGTATGGATCTCGAATGATGAGAATCGCATCACTCACTGCCCAGACCTTCGGTGTCAGCTCGCGGAGGCCGCGGCGCCTGTGCGTGCGTTGCCTGCCGTCCGTTGGTGCGTTTGTGTGCCCCGCCGCCGCGTCTAGCGTGGGCTTGCAGCCTGTGCCGACGCCAACGGGGCTGCTGCACGTGCGTCTGCCTGTGTCGCGGCGCCGCTGAACGCTGCGGCTAAGGAGCGGCTGGACAGACTGGTCACGTGATGTACATACTCGCACCCAAGCAGAAGGCGTCGCGAGGATGTGCTGCCCGCTGTGCGGCCCCGAAGAGGCATACATGCAAGGCACTCCTCCTTGTTACCGCTCTCCCCACCACAACCATCAAGCCTCAGTGCGCAAGTCTTCCTCTTCGGATCAAAGCTCAGTCAACCCTCTAGCGGATTTGCGTCGGCACACCTCACCCCACCCACACCCACATTCTCATTCAAGATGAAGTACATCGCTGCCTACCTTTTGCTCACCCTCGGCGGTAACGCCTCGCCCTCGGCCTCGGACATCAAGACTGTCCTCGATACTGTCGGTGCTGAGATCGACGAGGAGCGCCTCTCCAAGCTCATCTCTGAGCTCGAGGGCAAGGACATTGCTCAGGTGCGCACGCGTGGGCCTGCTGCTGGCATGGCATTTTGCCGCTGTGCTGTGGCTTTGATAGTAGGCTGACCCTTTTGCTCCCTTCTTACCTTACCCCACCGTGTACCCCCACGCAGCTCATCACCGAGGGCCAGGAGAAGCTCGCTTCCGTCCCTTCGGGCGGTGCCGTCGCTGCTGCCCCCGCCGCTGGTGGTGCTGCTGCTGGCGGTGCGGCTGCTGCTGCCCCCGCTGCCGAGGAGAAGAAGGAGGAGGAGAAGGAGGAGTCCGACGACGGTGAGTGGCGCTTCGATACCCGCCCCAGACACTCCTCTCGCAACATCTGCACCTTGAAGCACTTTGCTGATCAGTTTCACTACTCACACTCACCGCACACATACAGACATGGGCTTCGGTCTCTTCGACTAAGCGCAGACTTCCGTCCGCCGTGTTCCTTCTCTTCCGCTGGCACACCCGCACTGACGCCCCCTGCGTCAGGTCACCGTGGGCGTAGCGTTCCTTCACTTTCACCCCCACAAAAGTTCAATACCATATGCCCATGCGGTGCAGGTTTTTTGACCACATGTATACGTCTGCAATTGTACCTGCGGCTGCGAAGTGATGTTGTGACCAGCGGCGTGATCATGGGTCGCACGGATTTTCGGGAGGAGATGAGCGTCGTCTGGACGCGGTCAGCCTGGAGCTTGAGATTAGTCGCAGTGTTGTACTCGGGGTCGAGAAGGACCTCTGATCGTCATCTGAAAATGAGCAGACGCAGCGTCCCCTCCCCTTCCCGCCGCTCGCCCCTTCTAATTTCGCTCCTTCACCCTCGCACTGACACCTCTTCTGACATCTGACGTGAGATGAGTTGGGCCTGCGCTATCAGTAAGACTCCACAACACAACACACAACACAAGAGAAGAAATCCGCGTATGGGCCGGATTCGAGCAGTCTACCCAGTGCAGACCTCGCTTTCAAACCTCCCGACTCAACGGGGTCGGCAAACCCGCTCGACCTTAAGCTGCAGTGCAATTCAGCCGTGAGCGAACCTTGAAAGGAAGAGTAGCATGTCATTTATAAGATTGAGCGAGCGAGCGAGCGAGCGTGCGTGCGTGCGTGCGTGCGAAGAAAGGGGACCTGCCTGAACTCCAGCTTCCCTCCTCCTTTACGTCATTTCCACCTCCCACCCTTTCTCTCGTTGTCCTCCCCGTCCCGAGCGCACCTGCTTGACCGTTGTCCATCACGTCTTGCCCTGCCCTTCCCTGGCCGACTTTGCCCTTACTCGCCTTACTCGCCACTCCACCTCATCCCACCAACGACTAAGCCCTGCCCTGCAGTAGCATCGCCATATAATCATTAGCAGCATTCTGCACATGTTCGACCTCGGGTGGAGCCGCCGTGCTATCCCACACGGCGACTGCGGCTGCTTCCTGACCTTGACCTTGAGCAGCCTCACGGGGAACGACGCCGGCCGGCCGCGTGGAGAGGACGCGCGCGAGGTTATGCAGCGCAGCGAGCATTTCGCTGCGGGCTACAATCTGGTTGAGGTCTCTGTCGGTCGTGTCCCCGCGAGAGGAGGAGGAAGAGGAGTGGAGGAGGTTCAGGTCGGGGAACAAGCCTGGCACGAGGTCGATGAGTTCCGGAACGCGCGCTGCGAGGCGGGCGAAGCGTGCGGATTCCTCCGTCGAGAGGGAGCGCGCCTCGGCGCCACTGAGTAAGCGCGGGAGGTACGTCTTGCATGCTGCATAGTCGACGTAGACGCCTCCGCCTGTGTTCCAGCCAGGGAGAAGATGCAGTCCCTCGGGGAAGGCTTCCTGGATGGGCGTGAAAAGGGTGAGAACCACGCCCATATCGTCGCGGATGACCGCCTCGGGCGCGAGGTGCCGAACGGCGACGTCGTGCGCGACAGAGAACAGGCCGGCCTTGAGGAGGAGCTCGTACTCGCCGAAGCGGTCTTGCCTATAGCGTGCCTGGACGGCGCGCGCCTCGTACACCCAGCTGTGCGGGATCCGCAAGCGTCGCACGAGGAACTCCTCGGCGGCAGCGTCAATGCGGTCGACGTTGCGCGCAAGGAGCGCCTTGACCGCTGCCAGACGGCTGGAGGCCAGTTCGAGGTGCAGAAGGATAAACGCTGCCCAGGTCCACTGGCCCTGCAGTTCGAGCTGGTGCGCATAGTCCGACGTGAGGGCGTCGGCGCGTGCCGAGTTGCCCTCGAGGGGCACACCGGCCTGCTGTGCTTCTTCGAGTGCATCGACGCCCAGCTCGATGCGGTCGTTGAAGTCGCGTCGGCGCAACACACGCGAGAGGAGCACATAGAGGTGCCAGGGCAGGCGGTAGTCGGCGAGTGTCGGCCCAAAGCCAAGCGGGGACAGGGCCGTCTCGAGATCAAACGTGGGGTTCGAGTAGATTTTCACCAGCTGGAAGAGGGCGTCGCGGTGGTACGACCCGCTCTTGGCGAGCTCCTTGAGCTTGAGGCTGCCCAGGCCGGCCTTTTCACGGTAAGGCGGCAGCGGCGGCGCCGTGTCCTGCTGTCGTCCGACGGCGGCCTCGTACCGCTCAAAGGCACCCGTGAGGGGCACGTCGTGCGATACGCCGTACCAGAGGTGCAGACCAAAGGCCCTCTTCCAGTCGAGGCCGCCAGCAATGGGCAGGTCCTCGACGCGGTCCATGGGGTCGCGCACCGACTTGCTCGCTGTACCCGGGGAAATGGTGACGTTGCCGGAGACAACTTCGTAGATTTTGCGGTGGTCCCGTGGGATGTGTGCGTCCACGCCCTCGTTCCGCCAGATGGCCAGCTGCTCCGCGACGTCTGCGCGCACCTCGTCGTCCCCGCCTCCGAGCTGCGCAAGGAGGGTAGCGAGGCGCAAGTCGCCCGACTCGAGGGCAGCGTTGCAGGCCTTTTCGATCTGGTTGCCGCTAATGTGCGCAAAGATGAGCGCTCCCTGGCGGCTAGCAGCAATGTGGCCCCGGCACTCGGCCTCGACGGTGGCAGCGACGGCCTGCCTGAGCCAGGCCGCCAGCGCCTCTTTTCTCCGCAGGCTCGTGACACGTTGCACCATCTCTGCGCTGGCACCTTCGGGGAGCTTGAGGTCGATTCCGTCATAGAGGGCTGCGCCAAGCTTCCACAAGAGCGCCTCGTGGCTCTGGTCCGTGCTCTCAAAGGCCGCTGCGAAATGCTTGAAGCGCAACTCGGGGCTGGGCGTAATGGCGGGACAGGCCGTCTCGGCGGCGCCATCGTCGTCTTCTGCCGCGTCAATTTCGCTGTGGGATAGCTGCAGCTCGAGCAACTTGAGGGCTTTGTCCGCCTGCACCTGCTCCGCCTCGGCAGCACCACTACCAACACTCGTGCCCTTGCTGGAGAAGACGCGTGCCTTTTCCAGGTGTAGCACAGAAAAGCCCGTAGCGGCTGCGTCATCCTTGCTGCCGCGTACCTGCTCGCGCTTGCCACCACCAATGCCTGCGATGCGTCCATTGTGGACCAGCAAGCCGCCCGGCCCGAATCCGACCCGGAAGCTGCGGCCGAATGCCAGGCCAGCATCGAGCGGGATCCCTTCGAGTCCGCTGACGATCGACTCGTTTAGGTCGACGCGCGTGAACTTGTTGGTGAGGGGCGCGACCTCGACGAGGCGTGGTGGCTGCTGCTGCTGCTTCTGCGACCGGGCGGCAACGACAGTCTGCTTGGCTGGGTCTGCCCTGGGCGCCTGCTCCTGCGCCTGCACACCGACATCGTCACCTGCACCTGCACCTGCACTCGCACCGACACCTACCGCACCCGGAACGTACTTTCTCTTGCTGACAAATGATTCCTCCCTGGGCGTCCTGGCCTTGTCCTCCGAATCTCCAGGCGCCCTATCCCCAAAAAACGACGCCTGCATCACCTGCACACGCCTCGCCTCAACGCCGAGCTGCGCTGCCCAAGGCTGCGTTGCGGGGTTGTGAGCAGCAGTCGAAGAGTCGACGGTGCCCTCGTGGAACGTGCGGGGCGTGGCGCTACGGCCAGCCTGGCGGCGATTGGCGCGCGGTGTCGACTCCTTGGGCTCCCAGGACTTTCCCGCAGGAAAGCTGTCCAGGCCGAGCTCAGATTCGCGCATCATGTCAGAGGAAGCTTGCGATGCCAGCTCCTGGTCGTCTTCTTCGTAGTCGTCCTCGTCGGACGATGCCGATGTCAGGGAGGGTGGGCCGTCGCGGCCGCGGGCGGTGCGAGCCAGGGCCCTGCGAGGTGGCGGAGCGTCGTCCTCGTCCTCGTCCTCGTCCTCTTCTTCGGCAGCGGCAAGGTGACGGCGCCGTGCGGCCTTTTTGGACGCCTGGGCAGCCTCTGCCTCGGCCTCGGACGGGTCCATGTCCTCATCGCTGTCGTCGAGGCCGTAGCGCGAAAAGTGGTCGACCTCGAAACGCCACGTGCCGGTGACGGGGTCGTAGTCGATGAAGCGTGTCTCTCCCTTTTTCTGAAGCTTTGCGAGGTGCTGCTTTACGCGCGGGTGGCTGGGCGTCTTGAGCGGCTGGCGCGTGGCCTTGTCAAGGGGCCAGCAGCGCTCCAAGGTGACTTCGGCGGGGACGTTGAGTGCCTCGCCCTCTGCGGCCTTGGGCACGGGGTTGCGCTCGTATCCAGTGCGCATGCCGTCCAGGCCGGGCTCCAAGTCCTCCTTTTGCGGATACACCCAGATCTCCTTGTCACGCAGCTGGACGATGCCGCCGGGGATGATGTTGAGGTCTTGCACGCTCGTCAGGTCGACGGGAGCGAGGAAATGCACGGAGCCGAAGCCCTTGCGGGTGACGGTAAAGTTGTTGACTTCGGCGAGGGCAGTGTAGCTCATCTGGCGGAGTGCGTGTACCGAGGGCGACAGGTGGTATGCGCCGTTGGGCAGGTCCTCCAGGGATGGCTCCGACTGCGGCAGAGCCGGACGCGAGGCGGAACCGACGAGGAGGCTCCTTCCCTTGGCCGTGCTGGGGTTGGCCTTGGAGGGCGTGTCGGCAAACAGAGCCGCGCGACTGCCAAAGGTGCTGTCGGCAAAGCTGTCGTCTCCTGCCGCCGCAGCGGGTGTGAAGCCGCGCTTCCTTGCGCTGAAGCTGGATTCCTGCGCCGGGCTGAAAGCAACACCGCCGCCGCCGATGCCGCGTTCTCTGGGTGGTACGGTGCCCGAGCGGCTGGCTGCACCAAAGACGGAGTCTCGCAGACCGACGGCGCCAGTGGACCTGTCCGGGTCCTCGGTACCTGCCCGGTGGCTCCTTCCAAGGCCTCCAGGCGACCCAGCATCGTTGAGCACGAGGCGCTTGACACTGTGTCGGCCGACAAAGGCCTGGTTGGGCAGTCCGCCGTCTGAAGGGCTGCCGACGTCGTCGCTGAGTCCCTTGAAGAGGCCATTGGCGCCGTTAAAGGCAGGGCTGGAGCCGCGGCCAAAGAGACCGCCTACGCCAGCAGAGGGCGAAGACTCGCGCGCAGGGGTGCTGCCACGTAGTCGGGCGACTCGAGAGGCATTCTTGGGGTTGGGTCGGAATGGGCTCATCATGGGCGCCGGGAGGACCTTGCTCTTTGCGCTGGCAGAGAGGCCGGCGGCACCGCCATGGGAGGGGCTGCTGGTGGACACATTGAAAGGCAGGCTGGGTTGGTTTGCGGCGGATCCGCCCGTCATGGAGCGGAAGAGAGCGTCGGTGCCATATGGATCTGAGGTCAGACCGACACCCTGGGGCGGCAGGCTCTGCTGTCCCTGCTGATTCGTGGAGCCAAACAGACTCGAGCTGCCAAAGTTGGTTTGACCCGCTGCGCCGGCGCCGCCGCCAAGAGTGGACTGCCCAAAGAGGCCGCCAGAGGCGCCCTGATTGTTGTTGTTGGCGGTCGAGTTACCAAACAGGCCGCCGCCACCACCGGTGTTGCCCGTTCCAGCGCCTCCGGCCGTCGAAGCGCCAAACAGTCCGCCTCCAGTAGTACCAGTCCCGCCTCCGAACAGCCCACCGCCAGTTCCAGTTGTGGAGCTACCAAAGCCGAAGCCGCTGGGCTTCTGTTGCTGCTGCTGCTGGCCTTGCTGTTGATTGTTGCTGGGTGCGCCGAAGCTGAAGCCGCCGGTGGCACCACTGCCGAAGGTGTTGCCGGTCTGACCAGCTGGCTGCGTCGTCGAGGTGCCAAACAGGCCGCCTGGCTTTGCCGCCGAACTGCCAAAGAGTCCACCGCCGGTGGTTCCAGTAGTATTGTTGTTGTTGCTGTTGGTGGCACCAAAGCCAAAGCCAGTCGAGCCTTGCTGTTGCTGATTGTTGTTTTGTTGTCCGAGGCCGCCACCAAAGAGGCTACCACCAGCTGCTGGCTGACTCGTCGTCGTGGGTTGGGGCTGCTGCGTGCCAAAGAGGCCGCCACCGGTAGTGGCAGCAGGAGTGGAGCCAAAGGCGCCTCCCGAAGTCGAGGCGGGTGCTGCGGCGCCAAAGGAAAAGGCGGGCTTGCTTGCAGCGGCGCCGGCATTGGACGCTCCAAAGCCACCAAAGGTCGTCTGTCCGGGTGCAGTAGCCGGCTGCGACGTGCCAAATAGACCACCGCCCGTTGTTGCGGGCTTGGGAGCGCCAAAGGAAAAGCCGCCAGTACCACCAAATGCTCCGCCCGTCTGGCCCTGCTGTTGACCCTGCTGTTGTTGCTGCTGGTTATTGTTCTGCCCAAAGCCGCCAAAGGTAGACCCGGCAGTGGCCCCCGTGTTGCTGGTCGCACCAAAGCCGCCTCCGCCAAAGAGTCCTCCAGGCTTTGCGGCAGTGTTATTGTTGTTGTTAGTGGCACCGAAGCCGAAACCTCCAGATGCAGGCTGCTGCTGTTGATTGTTGTTGTTGTTGGCACCAAAGCCGAAACCAGTCGAGGCAGGCTGGGCAGCATTCTGCTGTCCACCAAAGAGGCCACCCGTCTGACCGGGCTGGCTCTGCGACTGTCCAAAGAGACCACCACTTTGTGCGGGCTGGCTTGCGGGCTGGCCAAAGAGACCGCCCGTCTGGCCCTGCGACTGTCCAAACAGGCCACTCGATTGCTGCTGAGGCTGCTGCCCAAAGGCGCCTCCCGTTTGAGGCTGGCTGGCTCCTCCAAAGAGGCCGCCACCAGTCGTCGTGTTCTGCTGCTGTTGGCCGAAGCCTCCTCCAAAGCCAGTGCCAGCGCCTAGTCCACCTGCGCCTGCACTGGCATTACCTGCCTTGCGACCCTGCTCGTAGTCTTGAGTGCGGAGCTCTTCAAAGGACATGTTTTTGTACTGGGGCATGCAGCTGATAGACTGGTAGGCAAAGGATGACTGGTTGTTGGCAGCGTCCTTTTCGGTGAGAACTGTCGTCTGGTAAGGTGGGTTGGAGCTGCCCTGTGTGACCTGTGCTGGGGCAGCGGTTGCTGCTGCACCAAAGAGGCCACCACCAGCGGCGGGCTGCTGACCAAAGGCGCCACCGCCTGCTGCGGCGGGCTGCTGGCCAAAGAGGCCGCCGGTGGCAGGTTTGGCGCCGAATGCATTGGACGAAGGCGCGGAGCCAAAGAGGCCGCCGCCGGATTGCTGCTGTTGTGGCTGCTGTGTGTTGGCGGCGGCACCAAAGGAGAAGCCACCCGAGGGGGCCGAGGGGGCGGCGGGCGTGCTACCGAATCCACCAAATGCTGGCCTGGCTGCGCCAAACGCGCCGCCCTGCTGTTGTTGGTTCTGCTGGGGCTGGCCGAAGGAGAATCCACCGGATGCTGGCTGGGCTGGCTGTGCGGGCTGAGAGCCAAAGAGGCCTCCTGTGGGCTGCTGCTGCTGCTGCTGCGCAGCTCCAAAGGGCGATGCGCCGAAGCCTGGTATGGGGAGGGGGAATGGGCCAGAGGCACGTCAGTCAGTCACGCCAGCGCGGCGAAAGGCTCTGTGAGACGTTGCTTTGGCGCACACTCACCTCCACCAGTCGAAGCGCCAAAGGTATTCTGTTGTCCCTGCTGCTGAGCGCCGCCACCAAACAAGCCTCCTCCCTGCTGCTGCTGGTTGTTGTTGTTGTTGTTATTGTTCCCGCCAAAGGAGAATGTGCCCGACGGGGCTCCACCGCCGAACATGGCGTGACGTATAGGGTGTCTTTAATTAGGTGGGTAAGAGGTATATGGGTGCGTGTATGCGTGCGCGAGGAGGTGGGCCCGGGGTGCACGGGCGAGGTAATGCGACGCGGAGGGGGGAAGGTCCGCCACGCGGCTGCGGCTGTGCGACGGCCGGGTGCGGATGCTGGGCGGGAGGCGAAGAAGGGTCGACGTCGAAAGACGAAGAGGTGAGCAAGGAGAGGAGAAGAGAAGAGGGGAAGAAGGGCCGGCTGCGGACGACGAGGACGACGAAGACAATAAAGGGAGGAACGGAAGCAAATCCCGCGTTCGCAATCATCACTCGCTCCCTCAAGTCAGAGCGAGTCTGACTGACTGACTAACCGACGAAGAAGAGGCGCGGGGGCGGGGCGGGGCGGGGGGTGACCAGGGCAGGCACTACAGGAGTCAGGCAGCCAGGCGCGCCCCGACGACGACGCGATGGGCAAAAGAGGCGGGGGCGTGGGCAAGCACGTGACGCCATGAGGGGAACAACATGAACGTCGTTGGGGATGGTATGAACACATTGCAACCATGGCGTGTTTCACTGCGTCACGACGGGGGCAATGGTACAATAGACGAGAATGAAGATGCATTTCAATCTCTCTTTCCTTTTCCCTTGTTGCAACCAGGGTTGGGCCTCGCCGTGCGACCTCGCGAGTCCAGAACAAAGCAAGGGAAGCTACGTGTGACGCGCGCTTCGACGAAATATTGTACACAAGAATTAGCAGGGGCATGGCCGACATTAAGTACAGGCACCGATGGGAGATTGGCCAGGCCATACTCATGGGGGGAATGGTACGGACGCTTCTTGGCTACGCACTCCATTTCGCAGCCCCTTGGCACCCAGGGTTCACTCCCGGTCGCGGGTCCGACCTTGGCGGTACGGTCCGGCTGTCGGCCCGTCGGGATCTGGTCTACGCCCCTGGCTGGGCTGACTGACTGGCTGGCTGACCGACTGGCTTTGGTATCTGCGACATACAGTGAGTATAGCCGACTCGATCGAACCACAGTGATGCCGATGCGCTCCTTCTTCTTCTTCTTCTTCTTCTTCTTCTTCTTCTTCTTCTTCTTCTTCTTCTTCAACTCGCTCCTCTCGTTTGCGTCGTACGCGGGAAAGGTGGGCGCACTGGCGCGCGGGGCCGCGCCTTGAAGGCTAATGCTATTTGGCTAATTGGCTCTGGACAAGGGGTCGTTGGTTGGCGGTACATATTGTGCTGTAAAAGTAGCACGCACACACGCCTGCACACCAGAGGGCCTGGCCTGGTCTGGCCTAGTCGAACCTGCACCTGCCCAAAGGGTTCGCCCACTTCATGCGCTTCTGGCTTCCACTGGTGATCTCATGCATCTGCCTGCCTGCCTGCCTGCCTGCCTGCCTGCCTGCCATCGTCCTTCGTCCATCGTCGAGACAGAAGGACGATGCGATGCGACCGACGTCAAGCGAACGAACGACGGGGCGCAGGCAGGCAGTCAGGCAGACGACGCGCAGGCACGCACGCACGCCGCACGCCTCACCGCCGCACGCCGCGCCGCCAGGGGGGGAGGCAGGGCCAGAGGCGACTACTTAGGCGGGCGGGCCCAGAGACGCAGCGGCCGGGGCACGGCGTCGGTTGGACGGCGTTGTCCCTGTTTGCGTTGCTCTGGGCCTCTGCGAGTGCGCGCCTCACTGCCACCCACCACTGCCACAAGTCGAGTCTCAGTCCAGTTGCGCTGTGCGGCAGAGGCTACCCGGCCAAGGGCAGTCAGCAAGCCAATGAATGAACCAAGGAGCCGCCCGTTTGCCTGGCCCATTCTTCGCTGGGCCTGCGTCGCGATGACGACCAGCACCGAGTGCAACCATCACTACCAACCATTACTTTCCCACCACCACCAACATCATCATCGTCGCCAACAACAACACCAACATCATCAGCTGACACACCACCGCAGCTCGTCACTCCATCACAACACACATCGCACACCTCCCGGAGCTGGTTTCCACGGAGCAGAGCACACGCACCTTGTAACAGGCGCACAAACACAAACAACACTCGCACACACACGCGCCGCGTTCATCATCGTTATCACCTTTGAGGACAATCATCCTTGCCTCGAAAAGCAGATACCAACAACACGAACACCACACCGCCATCGCAGCCATCAACCCCTTTAACACTCCACGATGGCTCGCGATAGACTGGCAGCTATGAGGGTAAGTACCGTCTGGACCAGGACATGCTCGCCCTCGCTGGCACCCACGGACGCCACCGTCGTGCACGCAAAAGTACATTGCCCTTTACGCGCCCGCCGGCCCGTCCGTACGCCGTAAACTTCTGCCACAAGAGATGGCTTCCCGCCGCGGCGCTGCTGTATGCCGCCCATCCATCCACGCACGCATGCACACGCGTGTTGCACGTCCGTACGTCGTTCATGGTCACACGCACGCATGCGCATACGCACATACGTCGTCGCGTATACGTCTGCCGTACGCATGACCATGAGCATTGCTCAACCAAAAGACTACGGCTACTGGGAATCGCGCGGGCCAGGCAAGCACCCTTGTCTTGTCCTTTGCCCCCTGCTCCCGCTCCAGTCGTTGCTGTTGCTGTCGCGCACCCGAGCGAGGCGCATTGGCGACGAATAGCCTTGCTTTCCTTGGAGCAACGCCCGCGTCGCCTTTTGCGAATACACCAATTGGTGCAGATTTCGTGCGGACCTTATCCGCGAATCTTGCAATGGTTTCCCGATGAGTTTCAATTCACCAAGACGCGCACCCCGCTGACGTCTTTGCTATCCCATCCTCGCCCACCCCGCAAAACACACACAGGCCCAACAGGCCGGAGGAGGAGGCGCAGGGGGTTATGGCGGATACGGAGGAGGCAACAATGGCTATGGAGACCACGCCTACCCCACGCAACAGACGGGCTACAACCAGGGCGGCTACGCACAACCACAGACTGCACCCGCCTACAACAACAATGCTGCAGCATACGACCAGGCCGGCGCATACGACCAATCAGGGTACGGACAGCAGCAGCAGGGCGGGTATGGGCAGCAGGGCGGATACGGTCAGCAGGGTGGCGGCTATGGCCAACAGGGTGGCTACGGCCAGGCCGGCTACGGTGCCGCCAACGATGGCTACTCGGCACCCGCAAATGGCGCTGCCAACTCGTACGAGATGCAGGAGAAGCCCGCCGCCACGGCTGCTGCCGCCGGGCCAGGCGACATGAATGCCTTCTTTGGTGAAATCTCCGAGATTCAAGACGCCATTCGCAACATCGAAGACAACATCAAGCGCATCGCAGACCTCCACAACCGCTCCCTCAACAACGTCGACGAGGCCGCCTCGCAGCAGGCACACGCCCAGCTCGGCACCATTTCCCAGGACACGTCGCGCCTCACAAACACTGTCAAGAACCGCATCAAGAAGCTCGAAGCACAGAACCAAAAGATACCCGACAGCGGTGACAAGAATGTCCGGCGGACACAGGTCGGCTCTCTCAAGAATCAGTTCAAGAGCGTCATCCAAAACTACCAGGAAGTCGAGCAGCAGTACAGGCAAAAGTACCGACAGCGTCAGGAGCGCCAATTCCGCATCGTCAAGCCCGACGCCACCCCGCAAGAGGTCAAGGCGGCCCTCGACGACGACAATGGCGGTCAAATCTTTTCCCAGGCCCTGCTCAACTCGAACCGCCACGGCGAGGCACGCGGTGCCCTGCGCGAGGTCCAGGAACGCCACGAGGACATCAAGCGCATCGAAAAGACGATTGTGGAGCTCGCCCAGCTCTTCCAGGAAATGGACATCCTCATTGCCGAGCAGGACGACCAGGTCAATGCCATTGAGAGCACCGCCGTCAATGTCGAGCAGGACATGTCGGCCGGTCTGGCAGCCACGGGCAAGGCCGTCAACTCGGCCCGCGCCGCACGCAAGAAGAGGAAGATTTGCTTTGCCATTTGCGTCATCCTCGTCATTGTCATTGCCGCCATTGTCGCCGCCGTCGTGTGTACACAGGGCAACAACTGTGGCCGGAAAAGCAGCAGCAGCAATTCCGCGCGCCGACGTGCCCTGGGGCCCATTGGTGGCTACCTCCCGGACTCGGATCTCTTCGAGCAGTGGACGCGATCGGAAATGGAGCGGGCGTTTGGCGTCGAGGGTTGACGCCACGAGCGAAGCCTACGAGGGTAGCGAGTGGGCAAAGCGAGCGGGGTGGGCGAGCGACGCCTATGCAGTACCCGCACGCCAACCACGGACGCACACAATACCGCCCCTTCTTCGGCATCGACTCCACGCGACTCGACTCGACCAGCCGCCCTGTTGCTTTTCTTCTTCTTCTTCTTCCCCGGGACGTAAATACTTTCCTCTCTTTTTTCAATTTGCTTCGACTTGAAATATCCAGGCCACTCCACAGTCTTTTGTCTATTCGACTCGACCGATCGACCGACCGTCCGACCGACCGACCGACCGCATGGAATGGTGCGAGCCCCATTGCGAGGACGAGCGTGAGCACGAGCAAACGCGCAGTCCGACGCAGCGCACCCAACGCAGGCAAATGCCCTCGTTCCCACTACCACTCCTCTTTACTCCCACGCCGCCCACCGATACACACACGCTCCTTCTGATCCGCCCCCCTCTCCCGCCTCGTCTCCCCTCGTCTCAGCTTGTCCACCGCACCGTACCGCCTGTGATTCCCACCCTACCGTGACTGCTCTCCACCCTTAACGGACGGACGAAATGGAATGGAATGGGATGGGATGTCCATGCCACGCGGCACGCATGGCGAGTTGCCGCCTGCCGCCGAGATGCTGCACTATCGCCATCGCCTGCTCCTGTCAATGTGCTCTGCTGCGAATGCGGATGCGGGTGCGATCCGGTCGGTCGGTCGATGGGTCTCTCACGCCTGGTCTCAGTCTCAGTCTCGGTCTTTGTTTCTCCTCTTTTTTCTTGATTTGTTTTGTTTTGTTTTGTTTGACTCGATTTCTTGGTCCCACTTCGATCCTTCTTCCTGGCTCCTTCCTCCCGCAGCTCTCTGACTGACTCTGCGAGACTGCACTGCACCGCTACTGCACTGCACTGCAATGCACTGCAATGTTTACCGTCACTCTCTCTACTCTCTCTGCTCTCTATTCTGAACTCTGAATTCTGAACGATGTACCCTCTGCGCCTGCTATCCTGCGACGTGCAGTGAAGTGTATGAGGTGAAGGAAATGTAGTGAAGTGAGGTGGGACGTTGGAGATGGCCTTGAGATGTAGGAGGTAGAGGGTAGGGTAGGGATTGGATGGGATGGGATGGGATGGGGTGGATTGGGATGGGGCGAGATGGGCTGGGGTGGTCTGTCGCACGCAGACTATTAACGCGGCGTACTGTACGGGACACTGATTGGAGGGGGTTACATGGCCTTCCTTGTCTGCATCAGGCGCGGGCGTGTGTAGAGTATCTTACTAGGCCCCAGATTTAGATTCAGATTCAGATTCAGGGGAGCGGTCAGGTCAGGTCAAAAGGACACGACACGATGCCGATGCCGGCGTGGAAATGAATTGGCAATGTCATTGCAATTGTGCTGTTGTCACTGCATTGCATTGGGCCTGTTTTGGAGTTGGCCTGTTTTGCTTGGTTGGTTGGTTCGCAGGGCGGGTGGGTGGGTGGTTATGGTACATGAATTAGATGGCTCTCTTGTCCAGTCGAGTCCAGCGAGGTAGGGACTGCTGGCTCGCTCTTTTGCGTAGTATACCCTGCTTCTTCTTCTTCTTCTCCTCCTCCCTATACATCTCTCTCCCATGCCGCCGTGAGTGGTATGTATGCTGTGCTTCCTAGCGCAAAGAAGGGATCAGATGTTCGTCTTGATGGACTCGAGTCCTTCTAGTGATGTGACGCTATTTCCACGTACGACCTGGTGTGCGGAGGCGGTGGGAGGTGAGGGTAATGACTTGTCGTCAGTCAATGAGCGGTAGCCCTTCTCTCTCTCTCACTCTCTCTGTGCGCATACATGCACCCCTTTTGCCGCCACCACTCACCACCATGCCACACCCCTCTCCATCCTGCCAAACATGAGTATTCGGCTGTCCTCCCGACCCCACTGGGTGAACCTGCTCGACTGCCTCGTCGACGACGAGGTTTAGGAAAATGTCAAATCCACGGAGTGTGCCATTGATTTTGCGGCCACCTTGGATGTTTACGCTGATGCGCTTATCGAGGAAACGCTTGAGTTCTGGTTGGGAGACTTTGGCCATTGTCGCGGGTGGGGTGTGGGGTGTGGGGTGTTTGGTTGGGCGGTGAGGTGAGGTGTGGATGGCAGGTGGCAGGTGGCAGTGAATGCAATAGTGAGTGGATCGTAATGGTTGTGGCCCGTAATTGCCGTTGCAGATGCGCCTGCCTGCCTGCCCGCCCAGCCCAAGACTCTGCCTCTGACTTTGGTCCCGCTCCCGCCCCGGCGCGCGGCAGCACCACAGCCACAGCCTCAGCGCCAGACAGGCGGGCAGGCGGGCAGGCGGGCAGGCGGGCAGGCAGTGCCACGCGACCATTGGGCGGGGGCGGGCGGGACAAGTGACGCCAGTGACGTGAGGCGGGCGGGCCAATTGACTTTGACTGGCTATATTAAGCGGGCGGGCACAGCGGTCATTCTTGGAATCCCCCCCCTCCACAACCACCGACGATCACGACGACGACAACAAGAAGCACTCGTGACAATTGAGAAAAGGTAACATATTCGAGTACAGTAGATACCACCACCACCACCACCACCAACCCACCAACCCACCAACCATGGCCTCCTTCTTCCAAAAGGCCAGGGATAGGGCACAGGAGGCAGCTTCCCAGCTCACACAGGCTCATTTCCCGGGCAGTGGCGCCGCAACGGGCGCAACAACGGACGCTCAGCAACAGTCCATCAGCCAGACGCCCTCTACCGGCGCACACTCGGGCGCACACTCGGGCTTCACCTACACGGGCTCCCTCCCACACGTCTTGCGCGCTGGCCTCGCATCCTTTGACCCGCGCTTCGAGGCTACTCGCTCCCTCCACCTCGTACGCGCCGCACTCAAGGGCGTCGTCATCGATGACGAGGCACTCAGCAGGGAGACGAAAGCATCCGCCGCAAAGGTCTTCCTGTGGGGAGAGGACCACCAGCCCACCAATCGCCTCGATGGCGTCGGCGACGTCGCCCTCGCAGACGTAACAGACCGCCTCGCCTACATCCTCTCCACCATTGGTGACCTCGAGCAGCAGCACGCAGCACGCCTCGCCGCAGCACGCGCTCACCTCAAGCAGGTACAGACAAAGGAGCTCGACCTTGCTGCCAGGCGCACCCAGCGAGTCAAGATCGTCAAGGAGCTTCAGCAGCTCGTACCCGAGCGCATGGCACCAGGAGGAAGTTCCAAGGCCACGGAGCTGCAGGCTCACCTTTCTCAGCTCGAAGGAGAGGCAAAGCACGACGAGGAGCAGCTTGCCCTTCTCAAGCGACAGTGCTTGCAGCAGACATTCGACGCACAATTCGATTCCTACATCCAGCACGGAGAGAAAATGGCCCTCGTCGCTTCCTACGGCAAGCTCCTCCTTCAGCAACTGCCCACCACCGCCGACGCTCCGTCTGCACCCGTCTTCCCTGCCGACAGGAACGCCTCGCCGCACTGGAGCGGATCCGCCCAGACGGCCCAAGTGCGCGCACTCGTCAAGCCCGCACTCGACGCTTACGTCTCGCATACCCGCGTACCCACGCTGCAGCAGCTTGGTGGCGCCGGCAGCGATGCTGCCTCCATTGCCTCGTCCTCGGACACTGCCTCGTTCAAGACGACGCACGCAGCCGAGCTCGAGCGTGCACAGGACCATGGCGTGCACGCCCCTGCCGCTGCCGCTGCCGCCCCGGCCACCACCCACCGTCCCAGCTTCGAGGCGATGCCACCTCTGCCCGAGGCCGGGACAGGCACCGAGCAGCAGCACCTTCCTCCTGTACCCGCGCGGCCTTCTAGCGGCAGCAACGTTGCCCACCGCGTACCCCCGCCCGTCTCTCCCTCGCTGCACCACACCGCCAGCACCAGCAGCAGCAGTAGCGCAGGCAGCAGCCTCGGTTCCACCACGCACCGCGTTCCGCCCCTGCCGTCCTCTGCCGACCGCTCCTCGCTGCACCAGCAGCAGCAAGAGGAAGTCTTTGAAGACTCGGCTCCGCCCGGCCCTACCATTGCAGAGACGGGTGCCATCCTGCCCTCGTCGCCCACTGGCCCTGGTCCACTCTCTGGCACCCTCCAGCCACGTCGCAAGTCCAGTGCTGCCTCGAGTGCCAGTGGAGCCAGTAAGCCCATTGTCCCGCCTCGCCCTTCCCTAGGTGCCGGATCGACGCCTCCCTTGGGCTCCTACTCTGCCGTAGGATCGTCGCACTCGCCGTCGGGATCTACCTCGCTCGGCCCCGTTGGAAACACCACGCCTGCCTACATCCCGCCCCCACCCGTCGCTGCTGCTACATCGCCTTCCCTGTCCTCCTCCTCGACCCACACCCCCGCACCGGGCACCTCGGCCTACTACGAGACGACGGCCGACGCCCGCGCCCGCAAGGAAGCCGAGGCCGCCGCCGAGGCCCGTCTGAACGCACAGAATGACGACCTCGCCGCGCCTCCGCCCGCCTACGATGACCCGACGACGGCCGTCGCAGAGGGGTCGTCGCGCGCCCAGCGGTCCGACGACACCAAGACGGGTGGCGGCCCATCCAACGCCGAGGGATTGGTGAGTGTCGGGGTCGCGAGTGCGGGCCCGTCGAGCGTGGCAGGCGCGGGGCTGACGACCACTGTGACTTCATGGAACCCTTCGTCGTTTTTGCTGCCGCGCAGTAAGTCCCACCAGCAACAGCAGCCACAAGAACATGACTCCGGGCACGCAGGATACGCCGTCGTACTCCTCAATCAGCCGATTCCCGACGAGCAAAGGGCCCTCTTTCGGCAAGTGTGGACCGGAGGTGAGTAGGCGGCGCCATCTGTGCCAGCGGGAGTGGCGCGACGAGTAAGCTGACACTATGATCCCCTCCCTCCCTCGCTCCCTTGGCAGCCCGCGTCCGCGTCTGCGCAGACGGTGGCGGCAACCGCCTCTTGCAGGCCTTTGCCTTTGATTTGGAGGGTGGCCTCTCCGACGACAAGCAAGGCATTCACATCACAGATACAAAAACGTCAGAATCTGCTCCGTCTCTTTCCCAGTCTCAGTCTGAATCCTATTCCCAGTCTCGATCCCAATCCCAGACCGAATCCCAACTTCCTTTACCCTCTCCACCCCCATTCCTGCCCCTCCCCGACGCCATCGTAGGCGACCTCGACTCCCTGTCCCCCACGAGCCGCGCATGGTTTGAAGCACGCGGCGTGTCCATTGCCCACAGACCGAGCCAGTACGCCACCGACTTGCAAAAGAGCATCCAGTGGGTCGAGGACTGGGAGGAGCGCGAGCGCGAGCGCGGGCACGACTCGGCAGCTTCATCCTCTCACGCAGTCCCGCTCGAACTGCAACTGGTCATCATCGGCGGCCTCGGCGGGCGACAGGACCAGGCTGCTCATACGTACCACGTCCTCTGGAAACTGTGTCCCCCACTGCCCTGCTTTGGGGGGTACGAAGACCCGCACGCTACCGACGCTTCCGAGGCCGCCCGCGGAGGGACGGTGCGGAAACGCAGTCGCGCTTGGTGTCTGGGGGATGCGAGCCTCGTCTGGCTCTTACCGCCCAGTGGTGCGCAGACGCCACACGAGCTAGTCCTACCGGGCAGTGTCCTCGGACAGGCGTGTGGCATCTTGCCCTTTGGCGTGCGTGGCGCCGGTAACGGCAATGGTAACGGTAGCGGCGGCAGTGACGGCGACGTCTCTGGTGCGCGCGTCTGGACACAAGGCCTAGAGTGGGATCTCGCGCCCGAGCAGCCGCAGTGTATCGGTGGGTTCCTCTCGACGAGTAACCACGTCGTCTACTCTCGCTCGCCGCAAGGCGGAGAGGGACGCGTACTCCTCAAGACGGACCAGCCTGTGTTCTTTAGTGTGGAGGTTGAGCCGTGAGGTAGTGGATGGCTTGCCTTTTGTATATAAATAGAAGTACTCCCCACCCCACCCCACCTCGAACTTCTGAAGCCGGCCGACCTCGCACGCTTTCCGACCCGACCCAATGACCAATGAATGTGAATACATTATGATTATGATTATGATGAACCCGGCTCCCCGTGTTTCCGTACTGTCCCGTGACTGTATGCTAGCGTCGCAACGATACTCTCGCTACTTCCTCGCTGGGCGGGGGAGGTATTGTATCGCCTCCGAGTGTTTGTGTGCCAGGCTACTAGCTAGCTTGCCTGCCCGCTTCGGTAGGGTAGGGTACCACCATACGCGTACAGCCCCAATGGGCGCCAAGCGCCAGAAAGCTGGACTCCAGACGAGGCGAGGCGAGGCGAGTCAAACGAAGTGTAGTGAAGTCAAGTGAAAGTGGAGGCGGAAGCGCGGGGACGTCCGGACCTCCACGCACGGCACGACGGCGCGTTGCGCTTAACCTCAAGCCCCGAACGTGCGTATGTACGCGCCCTCCCTGCGGTGTAGCACTCGGATTGTATGATAAACGCCGAACGCCGGGGGCAACGGCGTTGCTGAGCACCATAAGTCTTCACCACGGAGCGACGCCTTCTACTTTGAGCGGAGCTACGCACGCACGCACGCACGCATTAACGCCGGCTGTTGTAGGGCACGTATGTTGCCGCTTCGCACCTTTCCGAGGGCAAGACGCAAACCTGAATGTAAACGCCGCACTTTAGAGTACAAAGACGGAGGTTGACGTCCGTCCGTCCATCGGGATGGTGGTTGCAACCTCGTCCCGGCAATCAAGCCTCAGGCCCCAAGCCTCAAGTCTCAAGTCTCAAGTCTCAAGTCTCACCGCAGGAAGGAAGTTAGCAAGCAAGACGCCAATTCACCGTCCGTCCGGCTTCCGATGCATGCAGATGGCGTCGCGGTGCATCGGAAGGAGGGAAGCGCCGCATCGGCAAGGGAAGAGCCGAGGACATATCATTGGTTGTTGCTGTTGCTGCTCCTCAGGCGTGAGTCCGGCGGGGCGGGGACTGAGCAACGCGGGGTACGGAGGTAAGGACGCCGGAAGCAGAGTCGGAGGGCGGAGGGTGGAGGAGCGGCGTCCACCGGAGGGAGGAAGGAGAGCGGTAACTAAGTTAGAGTGGCAGGGGTGCACTCCGTGAGCTTGGATGCCGTCGCTCGCTGGGCGCTTGGCGCGCTTATCACGCTCGTCACGCTCACGCCGTCAAGCTCGTCTGACTGACAATGGCACGGTTGGATTCGCTTCGCTTCTGTTTGATTTGGTCCGGTCTGCTCACCGCGGCGGACAGCAGACAGCGGACGGGGCTCGGAGAGGGGAAGTCGTCGAGGTCCTCTCTGCGCTGAGCTGCACTGCGCTGCCCTACCCTGCGCTGGGAGTCAGGTCCCGACGGTACGAGCGAATGGTATAAGGGTCCAGCTCAGTCCCGGCCCTCCCTCCCTTCATTTGGACCCCTCCTTCCCCACCCCATCCCACAGTCTACCACTTCGTTCATTCACTACTTCTCACTCCCCACGCAAGCCTACCCGCTGGTCGGATAGGCTCTTCAACTCGTTTCATTTCAGTTTACTTTCTGCAAGGCTTTCTCTTCTTCGTCTCGCATTCCCTGCCGCTACAAGCATACGCGTCACCTCCCGCCGCTGTCGACCAGCTCCTCTTCCGCCCACTCCCACCGCAACGCCCACCGCCCAACATGAAACTCACCCCCCTCACCGCCTCCATCATCCTCTCCTACTGCGCGCTCCTGCAGGCCGCTCCCCTCCCCCACCCCCACCCACAAGACCTACAAGGCCTCTCCTCCCCGGGACACGCCCTCCTCAACTCTGCTGCGCTCGGCCCAGCATTGGGTGGGATCCCCAAGTTCGGCACGAGGGGAGAGGGGCACGGCAATGGGAACGGCACGGGGCACGGTGAAGCCCTCCTCGATGCACCCCTCGCAAAGGGTCCGTTGGGGATTGGCCCGCATGTGGGAATACTGCCCATGATGGGGCATGGGCCTGTGGTCAATACTAAGCCGCATGCAGATTATGATGGTGAGGTAGGGGACGGGGCGAGACTCAAGAGCCCCGGCACGGAGGGGGAGAAGCGCGAGGCCCAGCCGCAGGCGCAAGAGCTGCACGCTAGGCTCCTGGGATTGAGCATGCTGACTGGCGGCGGCGGCAGCGGCAGCGGCGGCGGTGGGGGGTCCGGCTCCGGGTCTGGGTACGATTCGGGGAATAGGGAGGGCGGCGCTAACGGCAATGGCATCGGCAACGGCAATGGCAACACCAATGGTGGAGGAAAGGGCAATTCCGAGTCTACGTCTGGCGACAAGGGCAATGGCAATAACAACGGCAACAGCGGCAGTGGGAACAACCCCATCTCGCAACTCACGGACCTGAGCCCAGGCTTGCATGCCTTCAAGAACGTAATGGGTATTGCGCGGCGCGCCGCCGCCGCCGCCCTCGCCCAGGGGTCTTCTTCGCCTTTCCCCGTGAACGTCAAGACGCCCACGCCAGGCACGCCTGGTCTGGGCCACGTCGCACAGCTTCAGACGGGGGGAGGCCGGCCCTCCAAGGGCGAGGACGGACGCCCCAAGCTTGGACTCGCAAAGGATCGTGTTGAGCCTGGGGGGAAGTCGATCATTGGTGCGCGCGGGCGCGCAGCGGGAGAGACAGAAGAAGCCGAGAGAGAGGGAGAGGGAGAGGGAGAGAGGAAGGCCCATGTTGGACCTACTACTACTACTTCCGGCCACGAGAACGAGCAAGAGGGCCAAGAAGGGTGGAAAGCCCATGTTGGGCCTACCGTCGATGATTCGCACCCGCACGAGCACCCGCACGAGCACGACGATAAGCCCGCTCCCCCGCCGCACGGACACGCCGGCCCTACCATCCCGAGCCCGAACTCGAACCCGAACTCGGGAGAAGGCAGCGCCCACTTCGACGGGGTGAGCCCGAGCCCGAGCCCGAAGCAGAACCCGAGCCAATGGGCGGCCACCGCCGGCGAGACGGAGACGCTGTATGACTTGCATCGGCGTGTGGCACTGATGGACCCCGCAGAGGGGGAGGTCAAGATTAACCCGCTTCGCACGGGTTCGGGACTGGGGTCGGGCCTCAATGTGCCCTTTGGTGTGGGGGGGCCGCACACTTATGGTGCGGATAAGCCCAAGCCCAAGTACAAGTACAAGTCCGGGCCACGGATGGCAAGGATGGTGCAGGGTGTGCCGGGAATGCGCCACGTCTGAGGGGTGGGTGGGTGACTCGTGCTTTGCAGTGCTGCGGCTGGTTGATTGAGTGAACGATTCGCGGGACTAAGATTGTGACTCTGCCTGCTCGGATGTCATGACGTGTCACGTGCATTGTACCGCGTCGCTCCTCCAAGTCGAATACGATGTGCTGCACTGCATTTTGCTCCCTTGTTCTGCTTGGCATTGACCTGCCATACCTAACCGTCGTGCCAGAGTGCGCCTTGTTGTTCCTTACCTTCGCTGACAGCGCCTCGCCACAGTCGTATCGACATCTCAGACCTCGCTTCCCCGCGCGGGATACGCACCGCACTCGCCACCGTACGCGTCAGGCCAGGTTGGGATCAACGAGTGTATATTGTGCGTCTACTTTTGGTGCTGCTGCACAGTAATTACTACCTATATGTGGGAATGTGATAAGGACTAGGGACAGAGGGGAAGGTGAAGAAGAAGGAGCGGGGCGGGGCGGAGCGGGGCAGAGAGACGGCGGCTGACGTCGTGCGCAGGCGCCTTACTTGAGCCCGTAGGCGGCCTTGGGGTCGCTGCCACCGAGGCCCTTTGCAATCTGGCCGACGCCGTACCTCTTGAGGCGGATGGCGTTGACCTCGATGAAGCCCGTGGTCATCTCTGGCTCGAAGCCGCCCAACTCGTCCATGGAAGAGAACTTCTCGTCGTAGAGCTGCTCCTGCGAAGAGCGGCCCTCGATGATGACGTTGCCCTTGTAGAGCTTCATCTTGACGTCGCCATTGACCGTCTTTTGCGACTCGGGGATGCAGGAGCGCACGAACTTGCACTCGGGGCTGAAGAACATGCCGTAGTAGAGCTGCTCGGAGAACTTGGTGGTGATCATCTGGTCGCGGATGCGGCGGACCTCACGGTCCAGGGTGAGGCCCTCGAGGTCGACGTGGGCGGCACGGAGAATGGTGCCGGCGGGCGTCTCGTAGCAGCCACGGGACTTGACACCAATGAAGCGGTTCTCGACGATGTCGACGCGGCCAACACCGTGGAGGCGGGCGAGGTTGTTGAGGGTAAAGAAGATGTCGACGGCGTCGGTGTGCGTCTTGCCAGTCGAGGCCACCTGGACCTTGGTGGGGACACCCTGGGTAAAGGAGACGGTGATTTGCTCGGGGGTGTCGGGCGCCGTCTCGGGGGAGTTGGTCAGCTTCCACATGTCGGCGGGCGGGGTGGTGTTGGGGTCCTCGAGGATGCCTGCCTCGTAGGAGATGTGGAAGAGGTTCTCGTCGGTGGACCAGGGCTTGGACTTGGTCTGGGTGACGGGGATGCCCTTGGAGGCGGCGTAGTCGAGGAGGGCGGAGCGGCCAGCGAAGCGGGTGTAGAATTCTGTGCACCCACGAACGAGGGAGGGAGCGTGGCGGGGAATGGGAAAGGAAGGGCGTGTTGGCAGTGGTCAGCATACATGCACACAGTGAATCAAGTCAAGTCTGGCCTTGCCTGGCCTGCACGCACCAGGGATCCTCCAGGGGGCAATGACCTTGATGTCGGGCTTGAGTCCGTAAAAGGCCAACTCGAACCTGACCTGGTCGTTGCCCTTGCCGGTGCATCCGTGACTGACAAACTGGCATCCCTCGGTGGCAGCTGCGTCGATCATTCCACGGGCAATGACGGGGCGAGCAAGCGAGGTACCGAGGAGGTATACATCCTCGTAGATGGCGTTTGCCTGGACAGCGGGGTAGATGAGCTCCTCGATGAATTCGCGCTTCATGTCGGCGAGGATGAAGCCCCTTGCACCGCACTTGAGTGCCTTGGAGCGGGCGGCTTCAAAGTCCTCTTCTTGGCCGACGTCGGCCATGAAGGCGACGACGTCGTAACCCTCGTCGATGAGCCATGCGAGGATGGTCGAGGTGTCTGCGGTGGTGCAGTGGAAGGTGGAAGGTGAAAATTTTGGCTGTGAGTGGACGCACGCATACATGCATATGTTGGGCCTACCGACGACTCACCAAGACCTCCCGAGTAGGCCAAGAGGACCTTTCCCTTTCCGGTCGATGCCATTGTTGTGAGTGTGAAGTGTGAGTGTGCGGGTGCAGGTGCGGGTGCGGCGGTGAGCTGTGAGGAGCGGGTAAGTTTGCTTTTGCGGCTACAATGTCAAGAACAAAAAGGGAAGAAACGTCGTGACTTGTGTCCCCTGCTCTTTCCGTGCGTGTCCCCCCATTCCTTCGGATGGCCATCCGCTCCCAATACATCTTGTGCTGCCGACACTGCGCTGCGACAACTGCTGCGACACTCCACCCCTCGCCTTGTCCTTGTGGTCCCGATCCTTCCTGCTCTTCTCGCTCTTCTCTTCTCCCTCTGCCTCGAGTCACCAACCAAATTCCAAACCAACTCCACGCCCTACGCCGGCCGTGCGCGCACGCCTGCCTGCCCGCCTTGAGCCCCGCCTTGAGCCCCCCGCCATCCCGTGCACCGCGCGCATCCCGCGTCTCACTTCTTCTTCGCCCCGCCCGCCAGCGCTGCAACCACGGCAAGATAAGGATCAGGATGGGGCAGAGCGGCATCTTTTTTGCAACCCCCGACTGCTCTCCGTCGACGAGATTCAACCAGATCACACCTCGAGGATCAGAGAAGAGCCCCATGAGAATGCTCCAATACAGGTGACGAGTTTTGTATGCGCCTCTCATGGAAGGAGGCCGAGGGCAAAGGCGGGCCACGACTGGGCGGTCGAGCACGTGACGTCACATTCGGACCCGAGACGTCGACGCGTCGCTGCTTCCGCCCTTGATTGGCGCGTAAAGCTTCCGCGCCTTTTCCCACCGCTTGACCTCTTGGTCACGAAGTAGATGGAAATGATCACGCCAGGTTGAGCTCAACCTCCACTTTCTCGCTCTCAGAGGTATCCATGCACCGCCACCACAACATCAGACAGACCGTGAGCAAGCTTTCCCTTGCCCTTGAATGCGACAAGGAGGTGCGCTGTCTCGACGCCTGGCATAACAGCATGCAGGCAAAGGCTATCGGCGCCGAGGTGGAAACCGACCTCGTGCGAAAGCTCACTTGGCCCCCCGAGGAAGTCTATACACACGAGCATCGTATTCTGCGCCACATAAAGGACACCAGCGACATCCAAGATGTGCCTCGAAGCCGGGGGTGTGTCCGACTCCCAGGTGGGCTTCAGGCTCGGACAACACTCACAAGCGAGCGAGCCCCGCATGCTCCGCTTTCCGAGGTAAACGCTCCCCGGCTGCGATTTCTGGCAATGGCGCTCGCGGCGCCCAGGGGAGTCAAGATCGATTATGCCAGAGTGCCGTTTGACGTCCACGTGCGCCTCTTCCGGCAGCTCGTCGACAAATTGCACGAGTTGGCCAGGGCCGGCGTGCACTATCGAGATCTCAACCTTGGGAACATCCTCCTTCATCACGATTGGCAGGAGAGGATCAAGAAGGACCGCAACGCCTCGATTCTTCTGCTCATCGATCGTGGCAATGCCTGCTACGGCAATCAAGTACGCACAGGCAAGGCAGACTCCACCGACAGGATGAAGCTCAACTTGGACGATGCTCTTTCGGGGAACTACACATTCATGCCGTCCAAGACGGTCGAACGCCTTCAACTGGAGAAAGCACGTCGGTCCTTGAGCCGTACTAAGCCCCTGGACGACAAACAAGCTGAATACGCGGCCACCAGGCTGGAGAAGGTGAAAGCAAAGATCAAAAAATTGGATCATCGTTACGTCGACGATATCGAGTCTGCCGTCTACTGTTTCCTCGTTCAAGTCCTATTCTTCTGCAGGAGCAATTCCGCTTTCAGCTTCGACTTGGCCCGCGACTACGAGGAAAACGTCTTGTTGCCAATTCTCCATGAGAAGATTCGTCTCTGGCGAAACCCAGAGGCATTCCAGCGCAAGTTCTTTTTCATCTTCGCAGACGCCGCAGCTCTCGGAGACCTGGTGGGATGGCGCTTCATGGTGACTTTGACTACGATTTGCACTCACCTCACCAAAGCACAGGAGCAGCGGCGCGACGAGGCCAATCACCCCTGCGGGCTTACACTTACACCGGAAGAGGACGCGGCGTTTGTCAACACGAAGAGGGAGTTGGATGCCTACATTGACTCCTTCGACGTAGACCACCCGGCGAACGTGCCTGTCCCACGCAAAACGGGCGGCCGAGGCTGATGACGACGTTGCGTCTGCCGCAAAGGACAGGACAAGACGGTCCAGCCGCAGTCCGAGGCCTGCGTCCCAGACTTCAGCAAGCGGCCCGCTCTGGGTGTATCACACAACAGCATCCTCGCGAGGAGGGGCTTCTGCGCGTTGTTACTTGAGACAAAGAAGGATACAGCCGCAGCGCAAGTAGCGCCGGCAGCATTCGATTTCAGAACCACTCGAAAGAGGTTACGGACGCGGTGATGAGGGGAATACCTCGAAGGGCGGTATCAAAGCGCCTATTCTCCAGCGGAGTGAACCTACTTACACACCTGCTGCAGGATCGTCTCCGACTCCCCGCGTTGCGTCTGGCGCTTAAGCTCGCCTCATTCCATCTCCGTCGCCGAGCCGAGTGTCTCTTCTTTCGTGGAAGTGCAAGTGGAAGTTCTAGTAGAAGTGGAAGTGGAAGTGGGAGTAAGCGCGTGGAGTACGCGTGGGACTTACATACCCACCTACCTAGTGTACAGTGCGTGCCGTGCGACCTCACTGCGTGTAAGGGCTTACTAAGTAAGCACTTACCAAGTACAACAAGTACAGTAAGGAAGTTTTGTCCGCTCCGGCTCTAGGCTGGGGAGGGAAAGGCGTGGCGTGCGAGGGAAGGGCTTGGCACGAATCGACGCAGGCAGGGCAGAGTCCAGAACGAGCTAGATCGGCGTACAGACAGACAGACAAGACACAGGTCGGCTCAGGTCGGTATTACGATCCATATGCAATTCGCAGTATGCAATGCAATGATTTTGGTGGTTGTTGGTTGGTGGTGTTGGTTTTGAGTGGGAATGGCAGTGGGAGTGGGAGGAGATGGGGCTGAGGGATACAAACTAGACTTGGACTAGACGAGACGAAAGGAGACGAGACGAAGCTTCCTACCGCACCGTACCGCACCCGCACTGCCCCACCGCCTCACGAAGAAACTACCCGTGTGCTGCCTCACAAGCCCATCACTACACTACGCTCTCGCTCGCCCACTTAGTTGCGGAAAGCACGACCAGTGGCACGCTTGAGCCTGAGCGAGGCCTTGCGGTAGTCGTCGGACGTGGCGTCCTCGAGCTCGAGGACCTCGAGTGCCTTTGCGAGCTGCTGCTCGACCTCCATCTTACCGGCACGCTTGATCGTAGCAGCGGGGTTGGAGATGGTGGCCTCGACGCTGGAGACGTATGCCTCGAGGTCGTTGCGTGCGTCGTGGCGTGCCTGGAACTCCTTGTCGGAGTTCTTGAACTGCTCGCTGTCCTTGATCATCTGCTCGATTTCCGTGCTGCTCAGACGGCCGACGGAGTTGGTAATGGTGATGTTTGCCGTGCGGCCCGAGGCCTTGTCCTGGGCAGTCACACGCAGCAGACCGTTTGCGTCGACTTCAAAGGTGGTGATGAGCTCTGCCTGGCCCTTGGGCATGGGGGGGATACCGGTGAGCTCAAACTCGCCGAGAAGACGGTTGTCCTTGCACTGGGTGCGCTCGCCCTCGTAGACGGGGAAAGTGACCTGCTGCTGGTTGTCCTCGACGGTGGTGAAGGTGCGCGACTTTGTCGTGGGGATGGGCGAGTTGCGCGGGATGACGGGCGCAAAGACGTCGCCCTGCATGGCGACACCGAGGGAGAGGGGTGCGACGTCGAGGAGGAGCAAGTCGGCCGTCTTGTCGCTCGTCTGGTTGGTGAGGACAGCGGCCTGGACGGCAGCACCGTAGGCGACGGCCTCGTCGGGGTTGATCGACTTGTTGAGCTGGCGACCGTTGAAGAACTCGGAGACGAGGGACTGAATCTTGGGGATACGGGTGGAGCCGCCGACGAGGACAATGTCGTCGACCTTGTCGGGGTTCATCTTTGCGTCCTTGAGGACCTTTTGGACGGGGTCGATGGTGCCCTTGAAGGTGGCAGCGTTGATCTCCTCGAAGCGGGCACGGGTAATGTTGGCGGAAAAGTCGACGCCCTGGAAGAGCGAGTCGACCTCGACGGTCGTCTGGGTGACGCTGGACAGGGTGCGCTTGGCACGCTCGCAGGCGGAGCGCAGACGGCGCGTGGCACGAGGGTCGTCGGAGATGTCGAGCTTGTTCTTGCGCTCAAACTCCTTCTTGAAGTGCTCGAGGAGGGCATTGTCAAAGTCCTCGCCACCCAAGTGTGTGTCACCAGCAGTGGCCTTGACGGCAAAGACGCCGCCGGTGATGTTGAGGAGCGAGACATCGAATGTACCACCACCCAAGTCGAAGATGAGGACGTTCTTCTCGGTGGAAGACTTGGAGTCGAGACCGTAGGCAATGGCAGCTGCGGTGGGCTCGTTGATAATACGGAGGACCTCGAGGCCGGCGATGGAGCCTGGCGTGTGGCGGAGGCGCAAGGACGCAAAGAAGGGTTGGTTTTGTGTTTGTCAGTACTAAGTTGCGGAGAGTGATTATGACCACTGAGCCCATCTGCACGCAGCTACTACTCACCGGCATCCTTGGTGGCCAGACGCTGCGAGTCGTTGAAGTAGGCGGGGACAGTGACGACGGCCTTCTTGACCTCCTTTCCAATCTTTGCCTCGGCAATCTCCTTCATCTTGGTGAGGACCATGGCGGAGATCTCCTGAGGGCTGAACTGCTTCTTCTCGCCGAGGTACTCGACGGCAATAGCGGGGGAGCCGTCCTTGTCGATGACGGAAAAGGGCCAGCTCTTCATGTCCTTTTGCACGTCGGGGTCGTCGAAACGGCGGCCGATGAGGCGCTTGGCGTCGAAGACTGGGGGTTGGAGGGTAGATTCAGGTGGGAGGTATTGTCAACAATTACGCAACTACCGCGCATATATGCGCCATACCAGCGGGAGCGAACGCCCAACTCACCCGTCTGGCGCGGGTTCATGGCAGCCTGGTTCTTGGCGGCATCACCGATGAGACGCTCCGAGTCGGTGAAGGCGACGTAGGAGGGGGTAGTACGGTTACCCTCTGAGTCAAAAAAGAGGTGGTGGGAAAAGAAGGTGCGAATTGTGTACATCCAAGTGTCAGCTGATGAATGCGTGGCGACGCTGCTTTTTGGCGTCGGATGGCCGTCCTGCTTTCCTGGTCCAATCCATTCTCTCTCTCTCTCTCTCTCTCTCCCATCGCCTCTACCACCACCACCACCACCATCACTCTGGACACCCACGGTCATTGGCAATGATCTCGACACGCTCATTGACCCACCAGCCCACGCACGAGTACGTGGTGCCGAGGTCGATGCCGATGGCGCCCTGGTAGACGTCGTCGTTGGCTGCGGGAACTTCGGAGGCCATGATGGGGATGTGAAATATGGGGTGATTAGGGGGCTGGGATTGGTGGGGGCGAAGAGGGAGGAATGAAAGCGGCCAGTGTGACAAAGGTGATCTTGAATTGCAGTCGCCTGCCGCCTGGCCACCTGCCACCACAGCTCCTCCTCCTCCCCTCGCCCGCACCCACGCTCACCCACACACCCACACCGACAATCGTCGACTGTCAATGAATCGCACGCAGCTCGCCCGCCTTGGCTGCCCGGCCTGCCCTGCCTTTGCCCAGTCTGGTGCGTCTCTCCCAGCCAGTTTTGGTCTAGTGCCCGCTTGCGAATTTCTTCTCGCTCGCGCGTCACGTGATTCAGCGCTGGCCTTGGCGTCGTACAGACTGCTACGCTGCGGCTGGCCGGGGTCGCCTCTGCCCATGTGCCCCACGCGCCCTGACACGGCCCACTGCACGCGCTACGTGCCTCGCCCGCCCGCCCGCCCCGGCTACTGGACTGTGACACCCCCACGCTTGCTTCGCGACTCGAGCGAGCGGATCCGGGCCAGGTCAGGATTCGAGGTAGGCGTATGAGCGCTTCGATGGCACGAGTTGCGATATCGTCCCACGTACTGTACCTCCGCCACGCATCACCATCCATCGAACATCAAAACACCCTCGTCTCTTGACGCCCCCGTCTTCATCCTCCATCCTCCCAACTCCCCCTCAAGACACATTTAGGTGCGTCTCGTGTGGATTTCGCATCGCAGATTCATGATGCAGGCGTGGCGCTGACACTCGCCTCTTTCTTGCATTCCATATCCTTCCTCACTCTGCAGGTGAGCATACACACGATTGAGAAGCGCTGCTCGGCAGTGGAAAAGGAGCGGGTGATTCAGAGTCACGCAGATGGATGGGTGGCATGGCGCATAATGGGCAGGTTGATGAGAGAGGAGGGTGGGCAAGGGAGAGCGGCAATGCCTCGAGCATCTAGGCGGCCACTAAGCACAGTCATGGCGGCAGTGCAGTGGGCCACACCATCATACACCAAAAGGGCCAACCAAGTGGTGCTCATCATGGTTCGAAGCATATAGGTCCTCGGGGCGCAGGCAGAGGGATACACGGACAGATGGGCAGTGGCAGGCAGACGGGCAGAGGCAGGCGGATGGACAAGATCCCGTCTGGCATCGACGCCAGCCATGCTTTTATCGCGCCTCTGCCCACCGTATCTGGAGAGGGAAGAACAGTGGTGACCTGGGTGGTGCAGCAGACGAATTCTGTTTGCGCCCAAATGGCCCAAATGACCCAGCTGGAACCTAGGGCCATGGCAAGGATGGCACGACTTGGGACAAATCGGCACACCGACCCGCCAACCCTATTCCATGGCGAGTATGCACGCTGACACACATCTCCGTTGTAATTTACGCCCCACCTCCAGCCACCATGGGTCGCATGCACTCCAAGGGAAAGGGTATCTCCTCGTCGGCCCTGCCGTACCGCCGCACTCCCCCTTCGTGGCTCAAGACGACGCCCGAGGAGGTCTGCAACCAGATCTTCAAGCTGGCACGCAAGGGTATGACCCCCTCGCAGATTGGCGTTCAGCTTCGTGACTCGCAGGGTATTGCCCAGGTTCGCTTCGTCACTGGTAACAAGGTGCGTGTCGTGGCGTGTCGTGACATTGGCAGGGATAGGGTGGAGACGAATGTGCATGTATGCTCACAATCATTTGCGCTCCACCCACCCACTCCACCCACCCGCACAGATTCTCCGCATCCTCAAGTCCGAGGGCCTTGCCCCATCGATCCCCGAGGACCTGTACCACCTCATCAAGAAGGCCGTGTCTATCCGCAAGCACCTGGAGCGCAACCGCAAGGACATGGACTCCAAGTTCCGCCTGATTCTCGTCGAGTCGCGTGTCCACCGCCTGGCACGCTACTACAAGAAGGTCGGCGCCGTCCCGCCCACGTTCAAGTACGAGGCCTCGACTGCTTCTACCATGGTTGCTTAGATGGCGTCGTTGCGGCCAGACGGGGACGCTGGGTGGCGTGCTGTGACATTGTGGCTCATACTACGTCGCCCCTCGTCCGTCCACTTGAAAAGATGTATGCACGTCGTTGTACCAGTGCCTTTGTTTACGCACTTGTCCCTCGAGTAATTGTATGCGTCATGACCATTGCCATTTGTGTGTGCAGTGCGCAGAGAGCGCAGATTAGTGCCCGATCTGGTGTTGTCCATTTACTGCCCCGCTGCTTACCGCCTGATACAATAGTGAGCTGGAGAGACCACCCCACCCCTCTTGACGGCACCGCATGGATTTGTCCAGTGGACGTCTTTGAGTGGCCCATACATACCGAATGGGCCTCGTTCAAAGCCAACCCGGGGCGGGGTTGGGCCAACCCGGGGCGGGGTTGGGCCAACCCGACGCGACCCGGTGGGTAGGTGCCGCGGGTACATCTCGGATCCGAAGCGAGGGCGAAGAAGCGGCGGGGCGGCTGGGCGAGCGAGCATACAGAGAGAGAGAGGGCGGGTAATGTACTGAGGCTACACTTCTTGTCCACCTAGACCAACACCGCAGCTACGATCACCACGATCACATCCCCACTCAGCTCATCACCACCAACCACCGACCACCACCATGGCCTCTGCTTCTGCGCGTGCATCGGCTAGGGCTGCGGTGCTGCTTCGTTCCGGCGCGGCTTCATCGTCGTCGGCATCCTCTTCCTCGTCGATACGATGCCAGAGCACGCTGAGCGGCGGAGGTACAGTCGTCTCCGAGGCCAACAGCGCTGCCGAATCCGGTGTTGAACGAACGCACCCGTCGACGTCGACGTCGGCGCAGTCGCTCACTTCGCCGCCACCATCACCATCAGGGCCCCTCGACCCATCCATGTTCACCCCTGCCAAGGCGCCCAATGCGAAGCTCGTAGAGCTCGATACGGAGCGGGAACACCGGCGCCACTGGCGCGATGCCATTTCCCTCTTTGATGGGCTTGGTTCCTCGCAGACGTCTTCCACCGAATGGAAGCCCTCTCACACCCGGACGAAGCCCCCTTCCCCACGGGAGGTCACCCTCTCGCACCTCATGGCTGCTACGGCGCAAGTCGGACACGGCCGCGACGGCATCAATGCTGCGTTCCGGCCTTACATCTATGGTCTGCGCCATGGGATTGCGCAGATTGACGTGGAGCGCGCGACGCTGCCTGCGCTGCGGCGCGCCGCCCGCGTCGTCAAGGAGGTGACGCAGAGGGATGGTGTCGTCCTGATTGTGGGTGGGGGAGGCGGCGCCGGTACAGCCCCCAACCGCGATGTGCAGCGTGCCGTCATCGAGGCGGCACGCAGAATGGGGACAAACGGGTTCCACATTGCAAAGGAGAGGTGGGCGCCTGGTGTGCTGACGAATGCACACCAGCTGCTGGAGCGCGCAGTGGAAAAGGACTTGAAGACGTACGAGGATGCATGGAAGGCGCAGCGCAGCCAGCGTGCTGCTACGGCACTTGCGAGGGTGCAGGCCGGACTGGAGGAGGAACCCATGGGCATCAATGAGCAGCTGCGCAAGGCCGGCGTTAGGCGTGGCGGCAATGCCAACAAGGGCGGCGCAGCACAGCAGGACGACGAGCTGGTCACGGCCGCACGTGGCGACGCAGCCATTACCGCCACGACGATGACTGGCGGCGCTGGCGCTGGTGCTGCTGGTGCAGACTCCACGACCACTCGCGACGGCCAAGACTACGCCTCAATCTTCTCCTCCGTCTATTCCGCCAACGAGTCGACGCCCACAGCAGGCAAGATCGCAAAGCAGATTCTCCGCCCAGACCTCGTCATCTTCCTCGATCCCAAGGCGAACCAGCACGCCATTCGCGAGGCGACAAAGTGTCATATCCCTACGATTGCCATTGTGGATACGGACGTGGATCCACGGAGCGTGACGTACCCTATTCCTGCGAATGACGAGAGTGTGCGTGTGCAGGAGCTTGTGGTGGGTGTTTTGAGCAAGGCGGGGGAGGAGGGTGTGAGGCAGAGAAAGGTCGCGGAGAGGGCGGCCGCGGGCGGTCCTGGCGGTGGGGGTGCGAAGAAGGCGAGGCAGCAGCAGCAGTCGAGGCGGGTGTAGCGAGGTGCGTGTATTGTAGTGCAGCGCCGTCGCGGTGCAGTACGGTGCAAGTCTATGAATGCAGAAATCCACAATGGAATCAAGGACGGGTGGTGTGATGGTTGAGCAATTCTACAATGTATTGTTGTTTGCCTCTCTCTCTCTCTCTACTTGTCGTCGTTTTCCCCCTTCTCTGCATCCAACCCCTGCTCCCTAATCTCCGCCTTTGCCTTTAAAATCTTTGCCGCCACATTCCTTCCATTCATCTCCGCCCTCTCAATCCCCAACTCCCCCGCCCTCCTATAACTCGCCAACGCCTCCTCCAACCTCTCACAAGCCTCCAACACAGCCCCAAGATTGAACTGCACCTCCCCATCCTCGGGATCCAACCTCGCAGCCTCACTGAGGTGCTCCACTGCGAGATCCGGGCGGGAGGGCGTACTCATTATATAGCAGGAGGCGAGGTTCGCGTGGGCGTCGGCGCTTTCGGGGGAGAGGGAGAGGGAGGATTGGAAGGAGGTTATGGCGAGGGGGAGGTTCGAGGTCTGGAAGTGGACGACGCCGAGGTTGAAGTGAGAGGAGGAGGAGGGTTTGATGCTGAGGGAGCGGGTGTAGGCTGCCTGCGCGTGCGACCGGGGGGAGCACGAGCAGAGGGGGAGTAAAGTGGGTGTGGGTGTGCGTGTACATGTCAGTGACTAGGACCAACTATCCACTCCACAGCCCAGCTCAGCCGCGCACGACACGCCAACGCACCTTTGCCCCCTCCCAGTCCCCCACCTCTAGACACGCCGTGCCCTCCTCGAGCGCCTTTTGGCTCTCCAACTCCGCAGGGTCGTTGAGCGAAGAATGAGGAGTGGTACTTTCTGCGTAGAGGTGGGGTGGGGTGGTGCTGAATGTGCGGAGGAGCAGTGGGAGGGGCAGTGGGAGATGTTGTGTGAGATGGTGTGTGAGGCTGGGTGGGAGATGTTGTGTGGGTGGGAGTGTGCGTGTGCGGGCGGGGATAGCAGCGAGTCGAGGAGCGCTGCGCAGGACGGCACGGGAGAGTGGAATGGCGCGGGGTAGCATGCTTAATAGGAAGCAAGTTTGTGGTATTCGTCTGTCCTGGTATGGCGTGGTGTGGTGTGGTACCTAGCTTGCAATGTGGTTCAGCTCAGAAGAAGCTACATACAATCATCCACCTCGTTGTTCGCACCAATGACGTCTCGAGAAGGAAGTGCGTGCGTGCGTGCGTGCTTGTGCTGCCTCCGTGCGCGCCAATTCCCCCCCGCGCGACGCGAATTTGCCGAGGCGTCAATCCGCGTTGGTGCTCGCGCTTTTGCCGCCGGGCGTGCCTTGCGCGGGGTCCAACTTGCACTTGCAACTCGTTCCACTTTGGCCAATTTTTTTGGGCGCTGCCGTCTTTTCCATACTTTTACGTGGGAATTCTTACGGTCCGTTGGCAGTTGCGCTTGCGTTGCGAAGCAGCACTTTTTCCTTGACGCTACCAACGACAGCAACACCAACTCTCCCCACTCCCCGCCGCACACCCACAGCCACAGACATGTCCGCCCAGGGTGGACGTGACATCAACCTCGTGGACCTCCTCGCCTCTCTCGGACTCACTCCAGATGACTTGGCCGATGGCGAGGGCGGCGGCAACCCCAATGACGCTACCACAGGCACAGGCACAGCCACACCATCAGGCCCCGACCCTCTCATCCTAGGCCGCGCACGACTCGCTCGTCTCAAAGCGGGGGTAGTACGCGCTACGGCTGTGCTTCAACGTCTAGCCGCTGAGGAGCCACCCCACCCGCACCACGTCCGCGTAGCCCTGCGTGTTCTCCCGCCTATTTCGAGTGGCGAGTCGGATGCCGATGCAGAGTCTTGCCCGCCCTACGTACTCATTGGGGAGGGAGAGGGCGCAGAGATTGAGATGGTTGCTCGGAGGGATAGTACGTATACACTGTGCCAGAGTCGGGATGAGGCGGTCCTGGCGTTGAGGGGGATTGTGACTGGTGAGTTGGCGCACAGTGTGTGTGTGTGTGTGCGTGTGTATTGCGCACATTATACCACATAATACTCATCGCACCCCCGCACCTCCAGCACTCATCTCCCACTTCGAGGCAACACGCACGCAGCTCCTCACCGACGCACAACAGCGGATAGATGGCCAAGTCGGGGCGGGGGCGACGGCGACGACGGCCGCTCCAGCAACAACAAAGACGCAAGTAGACGATGACGGGCGTGTACTCAATGAAGAGGGCCTGCCCTTTGTGGATCCTACCGAGGCGCTGGGCGATTCCGTGGGTGTCGGAGGAGTAGGTGGCGCTAGTGCTGGTAGTGCTCTGGCGCGTTTCACGCCGAAGCAGAGGCTCGAAGGAGAGGAGAGGAGGAAGTGGATTGAGGATGTCTTCAAGAGGTTCGAGGGGCAGGATGGCGGCGAGGGCGACGAGGATGAGGGTGAAGATGATGGGGGCGACGATGCGGGCGATGACGACGACGACCAAAAGCCCGACGACAGAGACGCAGATCGTAAAGAAATACTCGCTCAGCTCGAGGCCATTCGAACGCAGGCACAGTCGCAGCAGTCGCAGCAGCGACAACCCTCACCGCAGCCGCAGCCGCATCAACCCCGCCCCTCGACGCCACCACCACCCCGCCAACGCCCCGCCACGGTTCCCTCTACACCCACGGGCACGGGCGCAGGCACACCACGCCCACTCAAGTCTGCGCTCAAGCACCCTACGCCCACGCCCACGCCCACTGCCACGCCCGCACGTTTCGGCGCAGCAGGCATTCGACGAGGATTCCTCAATATGAATCCGAGTAGTCCTGCTGCGGTGCAGAGTAGCGAGCCTGCGACGGTGGGTGAGGGATCTGATGGCCAGGAGGCGCAGGAAGTGCAAGACCACCACAAGGGCGAGGACAAGGGAGAAGCAGGAGCAGAGGCGTCTGCGCAGAGGATGACCAGAAGCGTAGAGGTACTACCCACGGCTACGCATAGCGACAACACAAAGCAGACGAAGCACGTCAGGATCCAGAGTCCCGAGCGGGAACGTCAACGGGAGCGTGAACGTGGGCGGGAGCCGCAAGGCACTACTAGCTCCACTACCACTTCCACCTCGACGTCGACGTCGACGTCACGCGCCGCAGCACCACCACCACCCCACCCCGACGACGTAGGCGTCGAAGAAGAAGCAGCGCGCATCGTCTCTCTCCTTGGTGCGGACGTCGTTGCGGGTACACCGGGAGGGGATGCTGCGTTGAAGAGTCTTCGTGCTGATCAGGAGGCAGCTGAGGAGGCAGAGGCTGCTGCGCAGAGGCAGGCAGAGGAGATTCAGGTTAGGCGGCAGCAGAGGGAGCAGAGGAGTGGGGTGAAGCCGGCGGTGGGGATGGCTGTCAGGGAGAGGGAGAGGCAGGCGCAGAAGCAGCCACAGCCACAGCCACAGCCCCAACAGGTCCAGGAACAAGCCCAGCGCGCAAAAACTTTGGCATTCAAGCGCGGGTTCCTCAATTCCCCGGCGGCGGTTCCCAAGGCAAAGAGTCAGACTAAGCCCCAGTCCAAGGTGACGACATCGGCATCGACAGCGACGCCGCCGACGACGACATCGACGACGCCGCCCACCGCCCCACCCGGCCCCCGCACCTCGCTAGGCCTCTCTGCGCTGGACCGCTCCCTCCTCTCCGACGAGCCACTCTCCGCTGAGCGCGAGGCACGTGGGTTGCATCCCGCTGTTCCCCATGCGAGGCCTAGCAAGGCTTTTGCTGAGCGCTTGGAGAGGAGGCGGGCGGGCGGCGTAGGGGCGGAAGTGGACGCTGAGAAAGGAGAAGCAGAAGGCGTCGTGGATACGGGAGCGGAAGAAGGGGCGAGTAAAGTCCGGTTTGATTTGGGTGGGGGGCGGGGTAAGGCCAAGGCCAGCGCAGACGCAGACGCAGACGCAGACGCCGACGCGGATGCAGCCCTCGAAGCAGCGTACAACCAGACGGGCGTACCCCTCGAGTCCTCCTCCTCCGACGAAGGTGAACCACACCTCGGCGTCGACACGGAGCTAGACGAGCACGATGCCGAGGCGTATGCGCGTGCAGCCTACGCTTCTGGCGATCGGGAGGACGACGACAATGGCGATGACGCCAACGACGACGACTCTGCCTCGGACTCAGACTGGGACCTCGAGTCCTACGGGTCGTACGACTCTGCGGACCTCGCAGACCTCGAACCGACTTTCAATGGCTTGGTATCGGATTTGGAGAATGCGGAGTTGGCGCGCGCATATGCACTTGCCAAGGCGCGGCAGAGCGAGTTGAGGAGTGGGGCGAGGGAGAGTGCACGTAGGCAAGTTGAGGAGCAGGTGCAGGCTGAGGGCGGGGTACAGGGCGAGGGCGGGGCACAGGCAAGTGAAGAGCAAGGACTCTGGGCAGAGGAAGAGATTCGCCCTGATGATCTCGTGGAGCTCCTCTCTGGGTCACGCACGGACGAGACGGACGCCGCAGCCACAACCACCACAGGCCCCGCCAAGATGACGCGTTTCCGCGCAAGCCGCATCGTAAAAGCCTTGGGCCTAGGCGACGGCGCAGTGGGTCGCGTCCCCTCCTCGAATGCAAGCGCACGCTCGGGCGTCTTCCCTGAACGGGCAGCTACAGAAGAAGAGCGCCACGCAGACGAAGCGGGGCATGAGCTTTTGCATTTACTTGAGGGGGCGGAGAATCGCGGGCCTGCGGGGAGCGCAGCCGGGGAAAGTGGAGAAGGAGGATCCGCATCCGCCCCTCCGCCAGTAATGATCCTCCCCTCCCTCCTTCCCCTGCCCGTGCGGTACCCCCGCGTAGCATCGGACACCAACATCCCGCCCAGCGCGGCGCCGACGCCCACGTCCTCCTCAGACGCCCCCTCATCGTCTACAAGTGGACCTGCGAAAGCCCCTCACGCGCACATGGCCCTCCTCACGGAAGATATGCCCCTCCCTCGCGGGGGGGTGGACCTCCTCGGTGGGGAGAGTGCCGACGAGGAGGACGAAGAGGGGGAGAGGTTGGTTGATTTTATGAGGGAGAGGTTGGAGGCTAGGGAGTGGGAGCGAGCCCGAGCCGGAGGCGAGGGTGAGGGAGAGGGCGAGGGCGAGGGCGAGGGCGAGAGTGAGCTCAAGCCTCGAGTTAAGACGCCGACGCCGACGCCGACGCCGACGCCGAAGACGACTGCCCGCACACGTCCACGCCCAGGAGGGGAAGAAGGCGATGCAGGTATGGGCGGGGAGAGTGGACGGGCGGTGCTTGCGCCGCCTAGTCTTCGCCAGTCCAAGGTCAAGGGTGGGCAGTCACAGTCCAAGGGGAGGGGCAGGGATGAGACTATGGGAGGAGGAGGAGCAGGGGCACGCCTAGGTGTCGTGGAGAAGGAGAAGGAGAGGCAGACGCACGGCGCTGGCGCTGGCGCTGGAGGGGAGGCTGAGGCTGAGAGTACAGAGGAGCAGGGAAAGGGGGAGCGGATAGCGCCTTCCCCCTCGACATCGGCCTCGTCCTCCCACTTGGTCTCATCGACATCGGCTGGAGGAGGAGGAGCCGTGCAACCCCCGCCACAGACGCAGGCACAGGCACAACCACAGCCAGAGGGCAAGAAGATGAGTCGCTTCAAGGCTGCGAGGAGGGGGTTGGTGGAGTGAAGTTGACAGCGACGTCGGCGTGACGTGACGGCCAGAGGCCATCGTTGCGACCCGAAAAATGTCCATCGTACAGAATAATCCTTCCTTGCTTGACACTGTGCTCTAAGCATACTCCGCTCGAGATCAAAGATCAAAGAATAGAGGTGAATGCACGTATGTATGTGTATGTGTGTGTGTGCAAGAAAAGTTCCAGTTCTGAGGTCTGTTCCCGAGGGAGCGAGTGGGGTGGAGCCGGGGTGGGGGGCGCAGAAGTACCCTCCGTGCCGTATCGCGTCGTGTCGTGTCGCGTCGTATCGCGTCGTCTCGGCTGAAGGAACGAACCATTCCTCCAGTCGAATCCAATCCAATCCAGTTCAGTTTAGTCCAGTACTCGCAGTACAGTGAAGGCCAGGCTAGGCTAGGCTGCACTACCGCCTACCTACGTAGGACCGCGCCGAGGACCGCGCTGAGGACCGCGCTTAGGACCGCGCTTAGGAGGCAGGGATTCGTAGGCGGAGACGGAGGAGGAAGAGGAGGAGGAGCAACACCAGCACCAGCACCAGGAGGAGGAAGAGGCGTAAGCTACCTCCCAAACACCCAGGCCAAGACCAAGGCGAAGTGCGGTGCGGTGCAGTACGGAACGGTACGGTACCGTGCGTACTTACATACGAGGCGGGTTTACATACCTGCCATCCTCCATCCATCTCGTCCCTCTCTCCCTCTCCCTCTCCCTCTCCCTCTGCCTCTCCCTCTGCCTCTCCCTCTCCCTCTCCCTCCCCTCTTCTCTCCTTCTCCCCCTCTCCCTCCGAACGGACGGATCCAAACGAACGGACGTACTTACGAACACTCAAACCGTCCCAAGTCTCCAATCCAATCCAATCCAATCCAATCATGTTACAAAGCAGTGTCACGTAGTGCAGTGTATTGTAATGGAATGAGATGTATTGATCAGAACGACACGCATACGTATCCCCATCCTCTTCCTCTTCCTCCTCCTCCTCCTCCTTCTTGCCCTGCATTCGCCCGCCCGCACTACCGTCCCTGCGCCCAGCGCTCAGCGCTCGCACTACCGTGCTCGCTCGCGCCTCATCACTGCTTCTTCAACCTCCTCCTCTCCGTCCTCTGCCTCTTCCTCAACTTCTTGTACTTCATCTTCCGCATCTTCTTCCTCCTCTTCCTCCTCACGCTATCCATGTGCACTGCGTCGCCCATGCCCCCGTCTTCACCACCCTCGGAGATCTGAATCTCCCCGCGCGAGTTCAGTGGCTCCCGCACTTCGCTGCGCCGCGCAAGCCCCACCCGGCGCTTCATCCCATCCAGACGACGCCCCGCCCTTCCAAGACGGTTCATCCGTCGTGCATGCGCCTCAGCAAGGAGCGCGAGCCGCTCCCCATCGGGATCGAACCCGCGGAGCGTCGTCAAATCAGGGAGCGTCTCGATGGCGCCGTGCTCGTGCTCACCGGCAGCGGCCATCATCCGTCGGATCTTGTCCCACTGGACTTCACTCTTCATGCGCTCCTGAACGAGGGCATGGCCCAGCCAGAGGTTCACGTCGTCTGCATCGCCGACTTCACTCGGGTTCGTCCCCCCGCCGGGGTTGACCGTGATATCTGCCTCGGCCTCGGCAGCGGCATCAGCATCGACATCAGCGTCGAGAATTTCTTGCTCGCGCGCACCGGTGTTCAAGGCCTCGAGCGCCCTGAGGATCTGCGTAGGTGCGTCGTCAGCGCCGGCGTCGGCTTCGGCGTGCTGGTGCTCCCCCTCAACGGCAGGCATAAGGTCATCGTCAATTCCCCTAACTCGCGCGGCCGCCTCCGAGGGAACGGGCGCCCGCGGCGGGTGAAAGGCTTTACCGTGCTTTGCGAGAAAAGAGGCTACGCCCGGTCCCCACGCATGCTGCGGCCCGCGTGGCTCGCCGACGACGACGTACTCCGACTCGGGGCCGAGTGCTTCCGCCAGGGAGGGGTCTTCCCCGCGGTCGAGGGCTGCGCGAATGGCTGCCTGGCGCTCCTTTTCGTAGCCCTGTGCCTGGAGGATGCTGGCGTGGAGCGCGAGGGGCGACGGTGAGGGCGACGACGGCGACGACGCGGGTGATGCGGGCGCAGAGGCCACGGCAGAAAGGACCTTGTTGAAGGAGCTCTGTGGGACGCCACGCAGGGCGGGGAGATGGAGTTGCATGCTGAGGACCGAGGCAGCGGCCGAGTCCGACGTCGACGTGGCATCTTGTCCACACATTTCCTTGAGCATGCTGAGCGTTTCCTTGGGGTCGGCCGAGGTGAGCCTGTCGCGGATCTCGGTGAGACGCTGGCTGGCTGCTTCTGCGAGCTTGCGGATCTCGGCAGGGAGTGCGTCGGCGGCGGCGGTGTTGGTGTTGGCGTGGACGAGGTGCGTCTGGGGCGTCGCTGCGGCAGAGGTCACGGCGTCGGGTGCTGCGGTATCCGCCTGCTCCGCCGCCGCCGACGACGACGACGACTCACCCTCGACGCCGTCTACAGACACGGGCATAGGCACGGCGAGACCAATGAATGCAGATGGCTCGGCCATGCCGGGCGGGAGGGTGGTGCCCATGGAAGCGAGCGAGGGCATATTGTTGTGCTCTAGGAGGGGCCTTCCCTGGGAGAAGAAGCACTGCAGACCGACGGATACGCGCGAGTGCGGGGGCGGCCTGACGGGGAGAATGGGTTGCGGAGGGTGTGCGGTGGTGGCGGTGGCAGAGGAAGAGGAAGACGACGACGACGACGACGACGAGGCACTAGGGCTGGTGTGGCCTGGTGAACGGGAGCGCGGGGCGGGGGAGAGGGCCGAGGTGCTTGCGTGGCGAGAGTGGCGCGACGAGGAGCCGGAGCCAGACGCGGGCGACGAGGGCGAGGAAGATGATGCTGATGAATGACCTGATGACGACGAAGAGGAAGAGGCGGCAGCATAGTGCTGAAGGTGGGCATCAGAGTGGGCAAGGGCAGAGGCAGGAGCCGAAGGAGCAGCCACGACGGCTGAACGGGCGGGGCCGCCTGCGGCAGTGATGCGGAAGAGGGTGCGGGGATGGAGTATCCGCGACCTCATGGTGGCAAGAGGCGTCGTGGCGGTGTAGGTGGTGGTGGTGGTGGCAGTGGAGACGAATTGCAAAAGGCTAAATGCTCCTTGACCCTTTTGCTTGCACACCTCCAATTGTCAATCAGTCAGTCAGTCAGTCACTCTGGCTCAGTCCCCTCGCTCCGTCGCCTCGCTCAGTCGCCTCACTCTGCGCCTCTGCCCTCTCGGCCGACAAGTGGGCGCGCCGCGTGGATACGGGGCGACAAAGGGCGAGGATGCGCTCACGAGTCAATGATGCCTCAACTCTGCCTGTGTACAATCGATCGAACACCCCGACACCCTTCCTCGTTCGTTCAGCGGATAGTATGTGTGCTGCCCATACTTGGGCAACGTCTGGCTGCCAAGCAGGCCCAGTCATACTGCGGGCACCGCCAAAGATCCCCGTCTGTCCATCTGTTCGTGCGCTCCTCAATCATCGTTCTGTATCTCGGCTCCGAGACGAGTAGTCGCGCGCGCGTATGCGGCGTCGTGAATAGCACATTGGGTGGAGTGATTAGTACGTGGCGAGGGTGAGATTCAGCAACGTCAAGACGAGAGACGGGAGGTGGGCAGCGGTGAATAAACGCCGATGTGATCAGACTCATGCTAGGGAAGGTCCTAGTAGCTAGCGGTGTGGTTATTGTTTGGTCGTCGTCGTCGTCGTCGCCGCGTTGATTTTCTAGACCATCTTGTATTGTATTGTATTCGAGCTCATGGGCTCTACTTGCCTCGTGCCCTCGTCGTCCTTTTAATCACCGCGCAACGCCGGACGCCGGGCGCCACACACGCGGCAGGGCAGGGCGAGGGCAGGGGCGAGACAGGCAGGCAGGCAGGGCAGGCAGGCAGGGCAGGCAGGCAGAACAGGCAGGGCACCGCATCCACACACGCGCACGCGCACCCGCTCGGCCAGGCCAACTCCACGTAGAGTGTGGTGGGTGGGTGGGTGGGTGGGAGATTCGATCCATGGTGGATTGAAGTCGTTGGAGCAGAAGGCGGGGAGGGGAGAGGTCACGATGGCGGTGATGTTGACCAACTAGTTTCTTCGCTTCCATCTTGTCATCTTTTGCCATCCCAAGCAATCCCATCCCATCCCATCCCCTCTTGATCCCCACCCACACGTCGCACACTTCGCCCCACGCGCCACGCCTCTTTGCACCCACGCAGGCACGTCACGTCACGTCACGTCACGTCTCGTCTCGTCGCCCCACGGCTTGGCTGCCCCGCCCACCGCCCGCCCCGCCCCGGCCCTTGCTCGCCCGCTTGCCCGCAAAGCGCGCCTATTGTGCCCACTGTGCCCACTGTGCCTTGCCTGCCTGCCTGCCTGCCACACACACGCGCAACGCACGCTTGCACAGGCTTGCACACACTGCACGCACGCGGTCACCCGTCCGCACACGCTCTGGCACACGCACTCGCACACGCACTCGCACACGCACTCGCACACGCACTCGCACACGCCGCACACCGCACACGCACACGCGACTGAGATTGGATTTGGGGCTAGTGACGACGAACGACGACGAACGACGACGGCGACGGCGACGACGACGATTGAGGGATAGGAAGATATTGTACTGGGAGGCACAACCTGGAAGATTTCTCTTGGGCAGAAACGCCATTTGCCATTTGCCATTACAAGCAGCCAAGCAATCCACCACGGAGCACTACAATCAGCCCACTGCCCACCACCCACTACCCACCAAAAAGGAGACTCTTGCTCGCTCCCTCCCTCCCTCGCACGCACGCGCGCCGCGTACAATCCACCACATCCGCATTCGAGGTACAGTTGTCCCCTCTCCTATAGGCCAGGCAATCGACCCAACGGTCATGCTCAATCAGCCCCTTTCTCGCGCGAGCAGCAGTTCGAGTAGGCATCAGCAGCATCAGCAGCAGCAGCAGCAGCAGCACAACACCCACCACGCACCCTACCAGCAATACGCCCACCACCACCACCACCACCACCATCCACACTACCTCGAAGCCGCACCCTATTCGCACCCTCACCCGCACCCGCCCTCACACCCACACGCCATGATGGGATCTACCTCCAACGCATCTGGCCTCAGGAGGAGCGCAAGGAATCTACGCAGCGTCAATGAGCTCGTTGGTGGAAAGGTGAGTTGCGGGGGCGAGGCAGGCGACGGCGAGAACGACGACGATGACGCGTAACACAGACGCGCATCCCTCTGCCTAGACTCACAACTGACTCACACGCCCCACTCCCACACCCACACCCACACGCCCCACTCTCCCACTCACACGGACTCGCCACACACCATCAGATCCAGCAAGTATTCGTCCTCGACGACGATGACCACGACGATGATGGCGGCGGTGACGACGAGGCACCCCCATCACGTCCCCTCGCCGCAGAACTAGCAGGCAACAACGCCGCCAACACCGCCAACGCCGCCAACGGCAATGGCACCGCCGCCGCCTACACGCGTCTCAATGGCGCATCATCCACATCGGCCTCGGGATCAAAGGGAAAGAGAAAGGCACAGCAGTCGCCGCCCACGACGACGACGACGACGCAGAGTAGTAATCACCTCGACGCGACGGGAACAACGCCTTTGACGCAGCGCTACGCCACGCCATCCAAGCGGCGGAGGCCCAATGCCGGTGGTGGTAGCACCACTGCCGACACTGCCTACTACCCATCGTCGGGGGCAGCCACATCGTGGGATACGACTGCAGGAACAACCAATGGCGCCGGCACAAACGCAGGCGCAGGATACTCGTCGCGCACTGCCCTGGCCGCTCCCAGCAGCTATCGCGGTGGATATGCAGCCGGTACTGGACCCGTAGTCAATGGGTCGTCGAGTAGTAGTAGTAGTGGTGGTGGTGGTGGTGGGGTCCCATCCACGACGTCCAATGCTGCAACCTACCAAAAGTACATTGCCAATGCCACTGCAGCCGCACATGCAGCACATGCCCAGGCACAGGCACAACATGCACATGCTGCACACCCACACGCACACCCGCACGCACACCAACACCCCAATCACCTCCACCCCGCCCCGCCACGGCAACCGCCGCAGCCCATCGACGACAAGGACGGACACTACATCGTCCGCGAAGGCGAGTACATTAGCGACCCACGTCCACGCGGCGAGTTGCGGTATCAGATCCTGCAGCAGCTCGGACAAGGCACCTTTGGCAAAGTCGTCGAATGCTACGACCAAGTCGAGCGCAGAAAGGTAGCCATCAAGGTCATTCGCGCCGTAGAAAAGTATCGCGATGCCAGCCAGATTGAGATTCGCGTCCTGCGCACCCTCAGCGAACACGACCCCACGAATGAAAACAAGTGCATACACTTGCTCGACACCTTTACCTTCCGCGACCACGTCTGCATCGTCTCGGAGCTCCTCGGCAAGAGCGTATTCGATTTTCTCAAGGACAACTCCTACAACGCCTTTCCCGCCGCCCACATTTGGTCCTTTGCCAAGCAGCTCCTCAAGTCGGTCGCCTTTCTACACTCGCTCAACCTCGTCCACACCGACCTCAAGCCCGAGAATATCCTCCTCGTCGAGTCCGACTTTGACTGGCAGCCCACGTCCAAGCGCGCAAATGCCCGCCGGCGGCGCGTCCTCCGCAAGACGGACATTCGCCTCATCGACTTTGGCAGTGCAACCTTCAACGACGAGTACCACTCTCAAGTCGTTTCCACGCGGCACTACCGCGCGCCCGAAATCATCCTCAACATGGGCTGGTCCTTTCCGTGCGATGCATGGTCCATTGGTTGCATCCTCGTCGAGTTCTACACGGGCGAAGCCCTCTTCCAGACGCACGACAATCTCGAGCATCTCGCCATGATGGAGCAGGTCCTGGGCCCCATGCCCGCCGACTTCAAGTGGAAGGCCGAAACCTACAAGGCAGAGTACTTCCGCGGCGGGCGCCTCGATTTCCCCAACCCGCAAACGCACAAGAACTCCCGCAAGTACGTCGCGGGTATGCGGAAACTCGCAGATAAAGTCACGAAAGGTCCGGGGGCGAATACTACGTGGAAGAAGCACAATGAGCGGTTTCTTAGCTTGCTGAGGAGGTTGCTCGAGTTTGACCCGACAAAGAGGATAAAGGTCAGTGAGGCGCTGAGTCATCCTTACTTTGATTTGGCGCCGAGCGAGATTCCGCCGTGAGCCGCGAGCGAGCCACGAGCGATAGCGAGTGGCCTAGCGAGGGGTAAAGCGGGGCAGGCGAGGGGTGAGCAGGGAAGGCGAAGGGCAAGCGAATCGGGTCGGGTCTTTCGGTTGGACGGTCGGATGGATGGTCATCCATTCGCTGGGAGCGAACGGGTCTTACGGGGCGGGGAACTGTTGGGCAGGGTGGGGCGGGGCGGGACAGGAGGAGCAGTGAGGACAGGACAAAGACGAGGGAAATTGCCGGGTTGCTTGCTTGCTCCAGGTTGGGATTCAGGTTGCGTTTTCTGTTTCTTTTTCTGTTCACGTACTTGTTTTGTTCTGTCTTGTTGACGTGGTTGTTGGTTTGTTGTCCGACTACATACATACATTCATTCATTCCATTCATTCGCTCTCATGCATGCGTTCATTCACACCTACGCTGCGGACTGCGGACCGTGGACTGCGGACTGCGGACTCTTGTGCGGGATGCAATGGACACAAAGTGCATTCCCTCATACCTACCTATCGAGGTGTCGCGCCTGCCCTTGCGCTTGCGGTGGGATGGATTAGCTGAGTGGGGGTGGGTATGTGTGTGTGTGTCCGGCGGGACAGCTTCGACGGGTTGGATGTGCATACGTAGGTACCTATGGACTGGGTACGTAGGGCAGGCTGAGGTTGAGGATGGGCGATAGGTACGCGGCTAGAGACGATACACTCCCTACATGCCACGGCACGACACGACACGGCACGGCATGACACGACAAGTCAGACCAAGAACAAGACCAAGAACAAGACGCTGGGGAAAGGGCCGCCTTCTATGCTTTGCTCCTTCCTTGCCCCCCCGCCCCCCCCCCTCAATTGACTTGCATTCGTCCGCACAGGCAGGCACTTAGCACAACCCGCAAGAGGCGCGCACACAGCGGTCTCTTCCTGACGTTGACGTTGACGTTGACGCTCTGCAACGCTCCAGCAGGCCGGAACACTCCTTCGTTGAGTGTGTGAGTACCTATCTACCTCTCGAGGTAGGTAGGTAGGTAGGTAGGTAGGTACACGTCGACAGCTGATGCCTGTGTTCAGCTCTCAGGCACTAATGTGCGACTTACCTTAATGGTGTGGTGTGGTGCACCGCCGACGCGCACGACGAACACCCCCCGTGGTCCTGCTCTATTCTAGCCAGCCGGCTACGATGGAGTGCAGTGCAGTGCAGTGCAGTGTATTGCAGCTGGAGTAGGTGGGTAGGTAGGTAGGTACTTACCTAGGTGTCTCTGGGCCGGGGCTCATGACGGGTGTGCCGACCTGACCTAGGTACTGTACCTACCTACGAGGGGACACCAAGCTGTCGCCAGGTTAGGTTGCAAGATTTTTGGCTTGCGCAACCCAGCCCTTTGCTAGCACCTCCGCCCGTCGCCGGACAGGCACACGCTGTTGCTTCTGCTTCTGCTGCTGCGCGGCGAACTGCACCGCACGTCTCGCCGGCATCTCATACCAACCCGCTTCACGCCTGCGCGTAGGTACTTGGGCTCAGGAACGAGGCTGATTCGCTCAGTCGCGTACGTGCCTAAGTACCTACGCGCAACGCCCACTGCCACTGCCAAGCCAACGGAAGCCCAGCATGAGTACCTAATTCCTCAGCAAAGGTCCCCGATGCGAGGCTGATTCCAAAGCTCGACATCTTGCGATAGGCAGGTCCGTGCGGTGGCTGTCCATCGACAGGGATGTTCCTCGCTCGCTACCATTGGGGTCCACGCCGTTGCGAGGACTGTGACAATGGGACACATACAATATGCCCGAATATCATTGGGCATAAATGACTAAAGTAGTTTGGGCCAGGGGTAAAGGGGCCAAAAACCGTGAGCACAAATGAATCACCCAATGCAAATCAATGGAGTATCATCTCGTGACGCAGCACCACCACCAGCAGCTCTTTGCGGGTGCAGTTGCACTCACTCTCCTTGTACTCGTGGCCGCGGCGCAAGCGCGCGCACGCACACACACACAGGCGGAAAGAGGCGCGCGTATGCGGTGCAGTGCGGTGCAGCGCTTCAAGTCAGTCTGAGAATGAATAAGTATTGTAGGTCGTCACGCATTCCTTTTTCTTCTTTTTTTCCTCTTTTATCACATCTCTAGCACAGGGCAGGACATAAGGTAGATACGAGCGCCTACTCCCGCCTGATGCCGCCGCCGCCGCCGATGTACCGCAATTGCGCGCCGACGACGACCAAGTTCCTCCTCTGCGAGGCAGTACCGGTAGTTCATCCTCGGCGGGTTGGAACCGCGACTGCAACTGCGACTGCGACTGCGACGCACAGACGCTGTCTCGGTTGTGCGCTACCCCGCTGCCCAGGGCCAGAGGGCCGACGGCGACTTGCTGCGAAGCCTTCTACGCGATCTCTCTCTCACCTTTGTGAGACAACGCGGGGTGTGAGTCGCCCACCACGTCCACGTCCGCGTCCACATCCGCGAACAGAAAGAAGCACCCAGCCAGGGCTTGCGGGGCGTCGCTGATATCCAGCAAACCGCGGCAGCGTGGGGTACCAGTCGCGAAGCGCAAGTCAACTCGAGGCGAAGGACTGTCAAGTCCACCTCGGCGGGTCCTGTTGCACGCATCCCTGGGCGGATATCGTAGTGAAAGCGCTGCAGCCTTGCTAGCAGAGCTTTGAGTTGCTCTGCTTTGCTGACATTTCTTCATTCGATCCAGCACAGCGCCAGTGCCCCCGTCGATCGCGGCAGAAGACTCACCTCCTCATCCTCCTTCAATTAAGGCCATTACGCGCGCGGTAAAATCTTCACCCCCTCATTCACTGTTGTACCTGTGGCACCCTACTCCCGCCCATTCACTCACTCGGCCTGGGCCGTTATCGCTGCTCAGCATCAGTCAGTGAGTGCCCCTCCTCTTCCCATCAATTCGTCGTGTCGTGCCCCTCAATGCCCCACTCCATCTCGCTCATGCATCTAATCCTTCACCTTCGCCCCTCGTAGCCTCAATCTGTTTTGGCATTCTTACGACTCGTTCACCTCTCACCAGCTCACGACTGGCGAGCGACCTCGCCTTTGTGTCACCCATCACGCCATGTCATGGCCATTTACCGACCCAAATACGGTACCCGTACGACTTGCAGAGTCACCGCGAACCAAGCCTACCCTCGACCATCTCGCTGCTAGCCCGATGTTGGCACCCGCTCTGCGCGAGGATCCCCATGACGGCCACTCAGATCATCGCTTGCAACCCTTGGACGACAACGTCGCTCGCGAGCCGCGTGGTGTCTCCCGAGCCTACAGGCAGGGCCAGCATCGTCGCGGCGAATCCGACGCCAAGGCAGCATACAGTGGTATCGCGGCAACAGCCAAGTCACGCGCATATACTCATGAAGGCGGCCGTCTAAGCGCCAATTCGAAGACGTCAGAAGCACACTCCGACCTTTCGACATCAACACCAGACGACCTCTTGCTTCAGCTGTCCAGACATGCTTTTGAAGACCTGCCGGTCTTCATCGACCTCATCATTGCCAATGCTCACCAGGACGCCTTTACCAGCTGGCCAGGCCAGGTCAACTATGCAGTGACACTGGCCAATGCTGCCCAACGTTTCTCAGCCGCCATACGTCGCAGGCTGGGCAAGAGTCGGGCTCACGATCGGCCGCCCTTCCCCGCCAAGACGCTCCTCATCCAAGTGGAAAGGCTGGTCATGCTGGATACGCACGCTACCGAGGACCAAGAAGACTGGGACTGCCTCCGTGAAGCATTGCGTTTCATGCTGGTCGTGTCCGAGGCCCAGGTGAGCATCATTGTGCCCGCGCCGATTCAAGGCACTCCCCGACTGACACTGACATCCTACCAAATTGGTCCCCCTGGTTGACTGCCTCGATTGGCAGTCTCGTGCCGCGCAGGCCTTTGTCCGCGGTGCTCAAGAGCCGAAAGGTGGTCCCCAGCCGGACACGACCCGCAGCCCTCGCCGCCGCTCGCTCGACGCCCGCGCTTTATTGGGCAATCTAATCCCGTCGTCCACGCAGGCGCCCACGCCGCCCACGCCCACCAAGAGATTGTTGCGGGCCCTCGGTCGCGACAAGGCATCAGCGGCATCAGGAGCCTCTTCGAGTGACCACGAGCAGGGTGTTACTGAGGGCCAATCATCTCAATCTGGTTGCTCAGACTCTGCCATCTCGGGACGCGGCTCGCCTACAGCTTACTTCAATATGACTCTGGCACAGCAGCGTGCCGTCACTCAAAGCTCAAAACCCAACAATGGCGGCGTCAAAGAGACTGACTCAGAGCGATCAGGGTCATTCAGTCCCGAAAGCAACGCCCTCGGCATCGAACAGCATGGGAAAGAGCAATCAAAGCTACGGGTTCGGCGCAGAAGTCCTTCTCCAGAACCTCACGCGATGGGTTCAGAGGATAGCGGCGCTCATCAGGTGTCACGCAGACGCACTGCGAGAAGCTCTGGCGGCGAGGATGTGAGCCAGGCCGACTACGACCAGGTAGCTTTGGCCCCGTCCGCGCCTTCCCCGTCGCCGGACAGGACGCCGATTGCACGTAGTGAGGATCGCTCGACGTTTGCAAATGGAGTCGAGTCCGAAGATATCGGGCAGTGGGCGGATTTGGCGCGCCCTTCGATGGATACTATACTGAGACCCTCTGGCCGGTGCTCTCCAGCTGTCGCGTCCTCGGATGGCAATTCGCCTCACGTGTCGTTCACAAACCGAAGGTTGTCAAATGGCAGCAGCTCCGACATCTACCCAAGTGCGGCTCCGCGACCGCCCTCAGTTGCCGACACATATACGGAGAGCGATCTGGAGGTCATCGCCTCTGTCGAGGACATTCGGAACGCTCGTGAAGCAAGGGAGGGCGCCCCTCGTCCGCAGGCTGTCGCCAATGGTAAGAAAGATAGCTTTCTCTCTGCCGCAGAGGACAGCGAGGTCGACGTGGACGACGCAAAGACGGTCGGAGACCGCGCTTCTCATCGCGCTGCAGCTCAAGGAGCTGGTCCTTCGCAGCCCAGCCCGGAGCAACTGCCGCCTGGAGGTTTTGGCGAGGAGAGCAAGCGCAGTGCAGGTGTAAGAAACGGCCGCAGACGGCAGGGCGCAAAGCCCAGCTCTCAATCGCCCTTTATCATGACTACCTCGACTTCGAGCGAGAGTTCAAGCGACGATGAATTTGCTGATACGGAGGAACAGCTGGACGGGTTCCCTGAGCCACCAAAGACGACTTCTCTCGGACAACCTGTCCTCTCGCCCATCATCACCAGCCCTCCACCTCAAAGAGACATCGCAACAAGTCCTGGACCCGAAACGACTTCGCCTCGGGCAACGTCACCCCAGGCGGTTTCGCCCCACACCTTTGTACCCCAAGCCATGTCCAATCGCTCGTCGCGTAGTTCTACGGGGAGCGGATCCGTAGTCTCACATCGCCCAAGGCAGACGCTGCCTCCGCGAGCTCCAGAGCCCAGGTCTCCTCTGCCAGAGCCACCTGCTGCAGGTCCGAATCGTCTCCAACAGCCCGCCTACAGAAGCCGGCAACGCAGTTCCACCGGATCATTCGATAGCCGCAGTGCCCAATCACATGACAGTATGGGTCACGTCCTGGGCTACTCTCACAGCGAAAGTAGCTCGCGTCGGGATGGGCCACCCTCTTTTGGCCACGATTCCCCCACCACGACACAAGACGGAAGTAGCATGTGTGGTGACGAGTACCCCAAAGTCGGCGCTCTCGCGCACAAAACAATGCCCAACGCGCCAACGCTACCTTCTAATCAGGCTGATCCTGGCTGGAGAGACTCGGGTCGGCCCTCGCCGAGCCAGACTCGCGCTAATAGCAGAGGCATAGGTCTTGGCTTCGCCGTCGAGGACCGGGAGCTTGAAAGCAGGCTCGCTCCTTATCTGGCCAACGGATGGCCGGAGCCCGGTACCGTGCTTCCTGCTCCCGCAGAAGGCTTCCAAGTCCGCGTGTCTTCTCCACAGTCCCGCCGGCCTACGCGAGAGTACACTGCATCCCACTCACCGCAAGCTTCTGCTGAGACGTTTTACCAGGTCGAAGCGCCTGTACGTGAGACCCCAACGCCTTCCGAGCCGCGTCGCGGGGTTCCCCTGCCATTGCAAGAGGTCCAGGAAGAGTCTGAGACCGAGGAAACCCAGCAAAGTGACGTGGAAAGCGAAGCGCCCGAACCGCCAGAGCCAGCAGAGCCAGCAGAGCGAGACTTCGACCATCAAGCAGAAGTCAAGTCCCGGCGCGCCCCTTCTCTGCGTAGCGAGAATGAGCGAGCCGCCTCGATTGCTTCTTCCAGGCGGCATCAGCGCAGCGATAGTATGTCAAGCAAGAACAGTGACTTCTTGGCACGCGCTCGATTCAACCCTACCTTGTCTCTGACTCGCACTGGCAGCCGACCGAGTGCGATTACGATGGCGACAAGCACCACTGGATCTCAGAGCGGCAGGACCACGAGCAGTCATAGTGGGACTTCCTCAATGGATCGCAGGGAGATTGACCTCGCCGCCTTGGGAGTAGGCAGCCCGCCCATTGCAGGCAAGCCAAAGTACAAGAAAGGCTCGCGAAGCAGGATTCTGGGCCACACCAGCAGCCTGCAAAACCTCAGCAGGTCCTATCGCATCCAAGAGGAGGGTCTGACCTCGGCTATGCCTGGCGGGTTTGGCCCCGCGCGCCCGATGCTGTCTGGGGCCACTCCAAGCTCGCAGGAGCAGGCCCACGCCCCCTCGTCTGGATCCAAATCGGGCCACAAGAAGGCAAAGGAGCCGGCCAGGTCCAACTCCTCGGCCGCTTCGGGCAGCCATCACGGCAGTGGGCGATCTCGCACCGACAGCGGCGCGTCATCGCAGCAGTACCAGTACCCACTGGTCAAGCATCCGACTTCGCTCCTCGTGCGAAGCGAAAGTCTGCAGGCGCACATCCGTCACACGAGCGACGGAGCGCTCGGCGGGGCTACGCTGCCCCGAGCACCGAGGTCCGCTAAACGCAAGGACTCTCTGCTCGGCATGGTTTGGACATCCCCACGGGATCAGGATGAGGGCGACTCCGAGGAAGAGGAGGCAGAGGAGGCTGGGCGAAAGCCTCATCGGAAGCACAAGGACAAGCACGCGGATGCGAGGTCGAGCGCTGGACACGGCAAGAGCGTATCGAGGCGTGGCAAAGTCCTCGAGATGGATCCGTCCGATTCCGAGGAGGAACATGCGGATGGCGCGGGACACGACGAAGAAGCTGAGGAGAGACGCCGCCGAGCAGATGAAAAGGCGAGGCCTGCCTATCCGGCACACAGCGAGCGTCCGAATTCCAAGCGTTCTGGCACTTCTAGCCCGGCGCCACAGGTTTCGAGCGCTTCTCGGATGCTCCGTTTTTACAAGAAGTAGCGCAGCGCGCCTTCCTAACCGCCGTGCTAGCCGTAGTATATATTCCCATCTTTTGAATGCTCAGACGTTGTGATGCAGCATATACCCTGCCCTGTCGTGTTGCTTGCGACGACTTTTGCTGTGTCTCAGCCCACTCTGTGCAATCCAACCGTCTTTTCTTGTCTCGCCAGGCTCGTTGTCAAGTCGTGTGTGTGTTGACAGCGCTGCTATATGCCATCTGTTGCCCTGTCAAGTTCATCGCGACTGACAAGCGAGGAATCGATCGTAGTGCAAATGTGAGATTGCTGCGAAAAGTGGTTGCCATCAAGGTACGTTTGCGCGAGTCGGGGAAAGGAGAGGTTTCTTTGGAAACACGCGTGCGCGATCTCTTTGTTTCTCCTTTGTCAGGTCATAGACTGTTGGCTCCCACACGGCGGCGACTCCCCTGCACGACTTTACATAAGCTGGGTAACGGCGAACAAAGTGTCCCTGCGAATATTCGTCGCGGAAAACCGGACTGATAGCGTTGTCCAGATTGCTCTGATGTTCCTTCGATGGAAGTTTCACTTGCCTCGGAATGAGTGCCATCCATCTGCTGGATAGATCGAGCCTTTATAACCCCGCTCGCCGGGCGATGGACGCCGAGGTGAGACGTATTGCACCCGTACGTACTCGTACATACCGTAAGACGTGATGTGCTCTGCCCCTTTCCGCGCCGCCTCGTCTCAGTGTTTGTTTCTGCCCCACTTGCAGAATCCATGTTGGGCCACCCTTGGGCGGGGGCCGGGGTGACAGCTGCGGTGCCTCGAGGCCCCTTTGTCTCACCCCCTTTGCGTGCGTGCGCGTGCGCGTTGGGCTCGGGAGGCTGGGCTGGATTGCAGCACTGAGGCAGGGCAGTGTTGGACAGCCGCAACGAGCACACGCTTCACGCCCGTCACCCTCGCCTCGCCTGCACCTCGCCTTGCCTTGCTTTTGCCCCGCCCCGCGCCGCCCTCGGTACAGGTAACGACCAAGGCAGCAGCAGGTGCAGGCGCAGGCGCACGCCACCCTCTGCGCCAGTGTCCTTGGTGGCTCGCGCTCGCTAATCGCCTTTTTCAGCCCTTTGCATCTCTTCAGAGACGAGTCGAGGAAGAAGAAGACGACGACGAACAACCACGCGGGGTATCCGACTTTTTTCAACGGCCGCCCGCGCTGCTTGTTCCGCCCTGTTCCGCCTCCTTCGCATCGCCTACTGTGCCTTTCGCGTGCGTGGCGTGCGGCCAACTCGGTTGGTCGGTCGTTCGCTTCGGTTGGCCGAAGCTGAAGCTGAACTGCACCGGCTTGGCTTGGCTTGGCCTGCTGCCCCACTCAAAGTGTCGTCGAAGTCTGGGCTCCTCCGCGGGCTCCCCCGCGGGCGGACATTCATTCGTTTCTCCCTCGACGTCGAGAGGCCCTTCTTTTGCCCATGCTGCTGCCCATCGTTGCTCTTGACGCCCTCCCTGTCTGCCGCCTTTGCCTTGCCTTGCGTGCTCCGCTTGCTCTGCGCTGCCTGCGTGCTGCGCTGCGGGCATGTCAAGTGGTGCCTGACAGCGCGGAGACGCGCCTCACAGGGACTCTCTCTCACTCCCTCTCACTCTCCTCACCAACGCTCTGATGCACCTCACGCTGATTACCTGGCACATGCGCAGGCAGCAGCCGTACTTACTGCAAGTACTGTAGAGGAGCAATTCGCACCGTCTCTTGCAGAGGGGGACCCAGCCAACCGCGCTGCTTGTCGGTCTTTTGGCTGTGCGTCCTCGAGGAAAGCGTGGGTCGTGGTGCGTGGTGCGTGGTGGGAACACTTTGCCTGCGTCGGTTCTTCTGGTCTCCTGCCCTGTCTCGCCTAGCCTTGTCTTGGCCCTATGTGAATGGACAGTGGACGGCCCGGCTTCTGCTTTTCTGATCCTCGTCGGTGCTTGAATGCTTGAATGGTGCCAGTGCATGTGAGGCAGCGATGGCAGTGCCAGTCGAGTGGCCCCTGCTCAGACCAGCCACCCCCATCTTGCTTGCCTAGGACATGCTGCAAGATTCCATATCCGGACATAACCACAACAAACACAATAAACACACAGTACAATTTGTACCTCCGTACGGCTTCTGGCCTCGAGTGCTGCGTGTCCCCGCCATCACCTCTCAGCTCCTCTTCATTCGGCCCCATCACGATCCTAGTGCGCCGCCGCCCCTCGCTCCGTCCGAGTCCCACCCGCCTCATTCGCATCGGTCCCTTCAGCTAAGCCACCCCAGGGCGCCCTGAGTACGCCAAACGCCCGACAAGGGACGCCGCCCGGGTCGACGGGTATCAGCTCACCGAGCCGATTCTTTACTTCCTCCTAGCACCACCACCACCACCACCACCACATCCTCACCCCGCTCCCACCCCGCGGTCAGACGCGCTTTGACCCCGACATCAAACGGCTTCAGACCCCGACACGACCGACGACTTTGTGCGCAACAGCTCAGAGCCACATTGATCCGCATCTTCCCAGACCATCGCTGAGCCCTCGCAAACCTCTGATTCTTCGACGGGCTGCCACACAACGGTACACGAGGTGGAATTAATTTCCTGCCCGAATTGAGCAAGTCGCGGCGCCAAGAGGGTCAGGGCGGGACAGCACCAGACGCATCCCCCCTTGAGAACATTCAGACTCAGCTCGAGCTTGGGCGTGTCCCCGCTTTCCGCTCACCATCAGGGCGACTGGATGCAGCGGGATCCCCTTCTCAAGCCGGCTAGAACCTCTCCGAGGAGCTCTGAAACCCCACCGCACGACAATCTCGCAGGTACACAGACACCATCATTCGATTCCGTCCTGCAAGGTACCGCCCTGCCACCTCACGCCTCGCATTACAGCCGCTGCCTTGTTTCTCTGTCAATCTCCTGCCAAATCGCGCAATTCTCTCGACCAGCTCCCGTAACTTGGGCCCCCGCCTCTTGGATCCTGTGCCGCCGCTCGCATCAAGGAGGCCCAAGCTTCAAAAACAACGGCAGTTGCAGAGACGGTGATTAACGGGTCGGACGGCACGAATACCCTCCCGCCCGTTGCCAGTGATATTTTGCATGGGACTTTTCGCACGGCACTGCACCATTTGTATAGTCAGCCGTACTCTACCCAAAGGCACTCCGACTCGGCCTCAGCCACACCCGCCCTCCAACTCTCACGCCGGCGATTGAGCTCCTTGCCTGCCCAAATTCCCCCAACCCTCCGCGATTGGCCACTTTGAACAACGATCGGATCTGCCCAAAGGTTGTGAATCTTACGCGACCCGAAGCCACATCATCCCATCATTGGCCGACATTAGACACCTTGCGAACTCCCCTGCTCTCAAGGCATCACAGCAGTCATGGCACCAAGCACAGACGTCGCAATGACCCCATTTACGGGCCCGAGCTCGTCGTTGTCGTCGTCATCGTCGAAGCCTCGCAAGGTCCTGTCCCCAAGCATCCCCACGCGCAAGGGGTCTCACCCTGACAGCCGGTCATCTTCATCTTCGTCTTCGCAATCACAATCCCTCTCCAATCTCATTGCAAGAGCCGTTCAAGCAAGAGCAGCACAGCAGGCCTTTGGTAGCTCGGAGAAGAGTAGCGAAATCAGCGAAGAAGAAGACGACCAAGACGAATACCAGTCAGGCGTCGCTCCCTCGATCCACAGCCACTACTATTCCTCTCGGCCGTCGTTGTCTGGCCCTTCCTCGGACGCATCGACGCCCCTGGCTTCCCACTTTTCCTCGACTGTCACCGGCGCACCTGTGTCTGCAACGGGCAATAGCGGTACGGCCAGTAGTCCCAGGACACCACTTTCCGCCCATGACCGGAACCCTAGCGTTGCCTCTTCTCTCCTGAGCGGCACGTCTTGGAAGGAATACGCCGGTCTCATCGATGCCGACACATCTCTTGGCGAGGCTTCTGCACCCTCTCAAAACGAGTCTTACCAGCCACACATGTCCACCCATCACAGCGTCGAGGCCAATCCCAAACCACTTGCTGGCGCCAATACGCCAGGCCTCGGCATCGCTGGCATTTCTGCTCCGGGACAGCTGGAAAACGGCGAACCAGAGCCTCCGAGTATCCTCGACGGCCTACAGCAGCGCTCGCCTAGGACTCGGAATCAGTCTCTCAATTCTAGCACCGGCAGCAGTAGCTATATGAGCAAGAGTGACACGATGCCAGCATTCGGCAGTACACCGATGAGCTCGGTCAGTAGTGACGATGATCAAGGTGCGCCCAACCAACTCTCCACGCCCAGCTCGCTGCCGCTGCTATCGCGTTCTACGGGATCCTCGGGCGACTCGTTCCCGACGCCGGCCTCGTTCTCTTCTGCACGCCTCGGCAGCCAGGGTAACAGTCCACACATCAAGCGCAAACCCAAACCACACAATCTTGCGCTGGGCGGCATTGCATCCCCGCCCACGTCTCACAGCATCAAGGGCCTGCCCAGTCCCGTGGTGCGCGGCCGCACGCCTCCTCCCACGAATCCTCCAGCCGAGCCGCTGCCTCCACTGCCGGCCACTGCCAGCGCCTACGTGTCGTCGTTTGCCAAGCGTGGCTCCGGCGATGGATCCGCTGCCGCGTCGTCGTCTGTATCTACATCCACATCCAGCGTCAGACATTCCGATGGCAGTCGTAGAGGCAGCTATTCTTCTTCGCTCAATGGACCTTCTGTTTACCAGAACCAGGTGGCGAATGCCACGAGCGGCACCATGAGCGGCGTCAACAACACAGTGGCAGTCCCAGCCTCCTCAGGCGCGCTTCAGCAAGTCGTCGCCTCTGGAACGCCGCCCTTGCGCCCTCGTACGACGTCGAATGGCACAACGGCCTCCAGGGCTGACCCTCCTCGTGCAGCAGCAGCAGTCGCCACCAATCATCTCGAGACCATTGCGGGGGCTCAAAGCGCCGCAGCTGTCCTCAAGGCTGTCCAGCCCGAAGCTACGTACAATGAGACGCATTCTGCTCACCCTCGCGGCAACGACAATGGACACGATGCATTCAGAGACAGCGACGACGACGACGACGACGGGTCAGAGTCCGACGGTGAAGACGGCCATCACGACGACGAGGGTGGCATCGATGGGGACTCGGAGGTAGCCATTGTCAGGAGGGCGACTCTGGCCTCACCGGCACGCGGCCCAGATGGCTCTTCGAGCAGAGCTCCTGCCCGCCTCTCGGTAGGTTTGAGCAATGCCAAGGCCGAGGTCCTTCGCAGTGCTAGTCGCGGATCGAGCGGTGCTAGCGGCTCTGGCAGCCAGGATCGGCCTCCTACGGGCGTCTCTTCTGGCCTCATCTCTCGTGCCATGCAAAAGCTCGAGAGCTCAGGCGTCAATGTGCTGCAGACCTCGCCTCGGCAATTGGGCCCCACTCGTCCCGACGGTGCCTTTGACGATCGGATACGGACTCCTCTCAGTGCAAACGGAGATTCTTCCAAAGAGGACGTGACACCACATGCCTCGAGTGCTACGGTCAACGTTGTCAAAAAGGGCAGCCAACCAGTCATTTTGGCTCAGCCGGCGAATCGGCGCTCTTCTTACGGGCTGCAAGGCTCTTGGCCGCAATCGCCTGGTGTGCAGGAAGAGGTCGCAGACGCAAACGATGGTGCTTCTCAGGGCGGCAGCCACAGTCCCACGAAGCGCCCGCCACTGGATCACAAGACCTCAGAGGGCGATCTATTGAGACGGTTGGAAATGGAAAAGGACCGTGGCAGCCAAGAACCCTTGACACCCCACGAAAAGGTCAAGAGAGCAGAAGGAAGGTTCGCGGGCGTCTTTGGCGAGATTGCCATTGCATTCAGGCAACTGCAGGCAGAGAAGCGGACGCTGGAAAAGGTGGTTCGGGCAACGACGCCCCTCGACGGCATCGGCGAAGGAGGCGAGGACTTTATCAAGTACCTCACGACGATGAACGCAAAACTCGAGATGTCCTCGTCCGAGATTCAAAAGCTGCTCGACCTTCTAGAGCGGCAGCGGTCCGTCATGGACTATATGCTCGAAACGCATCAAGAGGATCTCGACTCGCACTTGGACGAGATTGACGATCTGCGCGACGAGTTGGACGTGGCCCTTCAAAATGCCGAAACCCTCCGTGTCACCATCACACGGTTGCGCGAGGAGCTAGACAAGGCCCAGAGCGAGGCCTTTGCTGCCCGGGCCGAAGCCATTCGTATCCGGGCAGCTACAGCTGAAGAGAGCAACAAGAGGGAGCAGGCAATCAAGGCTCTTGAGCATGCGCAAAAGAGCCTACAGGACAAGGACAAAAAGGTTCGAGAGCTCGGAGAACGCCACGCCACCCTTGAGGCACAGCACCAAGCGCTGCAGTCGGAACATGAGGCGTTGCAGACAAAGGTGAAGGACTCCGAGGGGCTGCGCCCATCTCGAGATGTCGATCGGAAACGCAGCGTCGACCTGTCCAGCCTCGAGGCTGAAATCGAGGCGCTTCGACAAGCGCACGAAGATGCCATTGCGAACATGGGCGCAGAGCATGAGCGAGACATCTGGAACCTCAAGGAGGAGCATGACCGCATCCTCGCAGAGCACAATGCAGAGATCGAAAAGGCCGCCGAGGAGCTCATGGGTCATCACAGCGAGGCACTGTCAGTCTTGCAGAGCGAGCATGCGCAGACCGTCGATGAGCTTCAAGCCCGAATTGCCGCGATGGAGTCGAGCCAAGAAGCGAGTGTGTCGGCGAAGCGTGATTTGATGGAGGTCATCGACGCCAAAGACGAGCAGATTGCGCAACTTGCGCACGAGCTTGCAGCGCTTACAGAGGAGAAGGCAGGAAAGAGCAAAGACGCAAGCGATGCTAGCGAGGGGACTGGAGCGGAAGCAGTCGACGGCGAGAAGCTTAGTGAAGCTTTGCGCGAAGCCACAGAACGGGCCGAACGTGCGGAGAAGGAGGCCCAGAGTGCCGCTAAGACAGCTCAGGCAGAAAAGGAGGCTTTGGAAACACAGCTCCGAGAGCAGGCATCTGAACTGGAGAAGCTGCGGGCTGCTTCCGTCGCTGCGTCCTCGGGCTCGGCTGCCCCTGCACGCTACTTGGAGAGTCCCATTGACACCATTGACGAGCCGATGATGGTCAATGCATCCAGCGCAGGCAAGGCCAAGAGTCAAAGAACGAACAGCGTCTCTGTGTCTTCGCCATCGGCTTCACCTCCTCCTCCCGGAGCCCCGCGCTCCAATTCCGAAGCCGACCAGATCCGTCACTTGACGTCTCAGCTGCAAGAGCAGCGAGCGCGCGAAGCCCAGATTCGCTCTGCTTATCGACAGTTGCGCGATGAGCATCGGCGACTGCAAAATTCTCACAAGGACGTCAACGAGCGGCGACGCGGCTCCATCTCGGGCTTCAACCTCAACCTCAACCAGCTCGGCACACCCGTCAGGGAGACACCCGCGAGTGCACACGGCCATGGCTCGGCCGCAGGATGGGCTTGGGGCGGTCGTGCGTCTGGCGCAGCGGAAAGCCCCGGTGGCACAGGAATGTCTCCGGGATCTCCTATTGGGGCTTCAGGTGCGGGCTCGTCCGGCCGCCTCCGCGATCTGAAGCGCCTCAGTCTGCCCATTGCATCCAAAGCAAGCAGCAGCGCTATCGGCGGTGCATCAGGCAGTGGAACTCTGATTGGCGGATTCCCCGAGCACATCGTCGCGGCTCTAGGAGGCGCCGGCACGAGTCCAGTGGCCAGTATGAATGTGAGCCCCAGCCACCCCCGCCGGCCCGAGTCCATCTCCCTGAACGTGCACCCGCCCAATGCCTACCGTGCGCCATCCTGGTCCCGCCCGGGCTCTTCGAGCGGGCCGCCGAGCGTCCCGGGCAACAGCGCGAAGCGCGGGTACAGGCATAGCATCCAGACGTTCTTTGGTGCTGGAAGTGGTTCTGCCGCGAGCGCAGGGACCGCCGCACCCCTTGCGTATGCAGATGCCATGAGGCAGGCCCACGCCAACCCTAACGGTGCAAAAGACGATGCCGATGGTGATGTCGATGGCGACGATGGCGAAATCGAGAAGCTCATGACGCCACTTGGGAGCCCGAATTACCCGGGTACGTCCCCCTCGATTGGGAGTGGCGTCCCGCCGCAGGGGCAGGGGAGCCCCAAGGCGAATGCAAACGTTCGCGGGAAACTGTCCTCTTCGTCGCTTTCGCCATCGCAGGAGAGTCTGGAAGAGGAAGAGGAAGAGGAAATCATTGCGGAGACGGAGAAGGAGACGGGCGCGGGCGCTGTGGTACTACAGGCTGGTGGTAGTGCTTCAGAAGGGGACACGTCCGGGACAGCTGCTGCTGAAGAGCAAGCAGCCGCGCAGCAAGATTCCAAGGAGGAGTGAGGGGAGAGCGAGCGCAGCGATCGTATCACATCACATCACATCACATCACACCAGCAGGCTGTTGTTCTCTCCCCAGACTTTTATTGTTTGAGTTGATAGTATACGATGATAACGTCCTCTGCGATCTATGCAATCAGGACTTCTTTTTGCTACTGGCTACATGGAGCGAGACGATTCCCCGGCCTGCGGAGCGGAGCGTCGCACCTTTTTGGATGCTACGAGACTGTGTTGGAGATGATCTTGAATGATTGATTTGATGCGAGACATGCCAATACGAGAGCAGATGATTATCGTGGTGTGGGCGAAGAAAGGCCCTTATGAGATGCGATACGATGAATGCGAGCACCCAACTCTTTATTCTTGCGCAGCCGCAGCCGCAGCCGCCGCTGCCGCGGGCGTGGAGACGCCCTCACCCTTAGCCGCCGCGGCCCTCTCCTTCTTCTGCGCCTGCTTCTCGAGCTCCTCCTTGGCCCACTTCTCCACGCCGTCAGCACATGCCGGGTAGTCCCACCCGTGGGAACGGCACTGCAGGAGGTACCCCTGGAGTGAAGCCACGGAGAAGCGTCCTTCGGGTAGGGTCTTGGCAAATCGCACGGCTGCTTCCGAGAGGGACTCGCCCTTTCCTTCTGAGCCATTGACATTGACCGAGGGAGGCTGCGCTTCCTTCTCAGGGTCGGTTTGAGAGGCGTTTGGCACAGTCGGAAGACTTGGTGGTTTGCCACTGGGACCTTCGAACCACCGTACAAAGAGCTGTCGCGCCTGTTCGGAATTGGCATTGAAGAATTCGGTCTGCACGTCGACTCGGCCCGGACGGATGAGCGCATCGTCGAGGGCATCGCGGTTGTTCGTGGTCATGATTACGAGGCGGTTTTCGCTGGCGGCCATGCCGTCAATGGCGTTGAGAAGTGCGGAGAGGGAGACGTTGGAAGCCTGTGCGGACTTGCTCCGGGACGGTAGCGGCAGGCCGATTCGGTCGTATCTGTTTACCGTAGCGAGATCGAATTGTTGTGTGTTGCCATCGCTAGGAAGGTTGCGTCTTGTGAATGCAGCGTCGATGTCTTCGAGGACGAGGATGGCCCCGTCGGTGACGCGGCCCACCAAGTCCTGGAACAACTCGTCGTCTAGTTTGCCAGAGGTGAGGCTGATTTGGTAGACGGATGCTTGTAGTTCGCTTGCGAGGACATGGCAGAGGGACGTCTTGCCGCTGCCGGGCACTCCATAGAAGAGCCAACCTCTCCGGTGAGGGATACCACGGTCTGCATACCACTTGCGAGTTTCGTCGCTGAAGAAGGTGCGCGCGTCGTGGAGCAGCTGCTGCGTAGTCGCTCCAGGGAGGTGCACGGACTCGGCCTTGCGCTTGGGGATGGCTTTGCTGCGCTCCCATTGGTTGTACTGGCCGACCTTGTGGATTGTTACGGAGCCCAGCCCACGCTCGTAGCCATCCCATTCGATCGCAGCAGCGAGGAGGAATCGGCGGACAATGGTGGGAGAGAAGGTGAGGAACCTGATGGTGAGGCTAGTCTCGGGGGCCGAGTCGCCGCATCTTGACCGCGAGCGCGTAGCCCAAGCATGTGTTCCTTGAAAGGTGAAGTGAACCGAAGAGGATTCCAGTGGAATGTAAGAGATGCCTTGGAGATGTTGGCTTTCCATTCGAGCCGTGGTTTCGTCGGCGCCGGGGATGTCGTCCTCGCCTTCGCCGAGTTGTCCGAAATGAGTGCGGCGAACCTCGACTTCTCTGGCTTTCTTCGACCACTCGCCATGGTGCTGGATGTATATCATGGCCCAATCGAGGGCGGTCATGTCGCTTTCGCTTGTGAGCACCATCTTGGATGTGAAGAGCCTGCACACAGCATCCCATATGGTGTCGGCGAGCCACTTGCTGCCCGCAATGGCTGCGCCGATGCCAAAGACGCGGATGCCATCCCAGAATTGAGGCGACTGGACAATCTCCTTGAGGAGCGTAACCACGCTGCGGCCGGGCCGGGACACGCCCAGATTGAGGCCGACGCTGGTCGTTGACATGTTGAGCGCCTGGCCAGGTGGAGGATAGAGCGGGGCTGTGGGAAAGTATTGAATGATGGGCGTGTCCTTGGTGATGTGCCGGGTGCTTTTTTTTGTCGGAGCCGCGCGCGGGTGGGTGGGCCACGCACGGTGTATGGGCGTAAGATGGGTGGGCTCGGTGGTAAGACGGTTCAATTGCATGCAGGCCAATTTAACCCCCGTCGTCGAGAGAATGAGCCGCTTCTCCGAGACACACACAACGCTGAGCGCCACCGACGACGACGACTTGCAATCTGAGCATTACCACACTCCAATTTTAGACCTTGTACCGACTCATTGTGACTCTGCGCTTGACTCACTTGCGATTCGAGAGCTCGACTCAGCCCAGTCACAGCCAACATGCGCCTGCTGAGAACCATTGACCACCCTGGCGAGGCACTCGCTTAGGCCCGGAGCAAGATGGGATTCCGCGCGCACCGGCGCCGGTGCTCCGGCTAAAGTGCCTTTTGCACTCGGATTCGGCTGTGCGACTGTGCGAGCGTCGGGTTTCGGTGTTTTCTGCAGATGACCTCCACAATGACAAGAGGCGAAGAAGTACACAGGCTCGCCCAAGTCATCTATTAGCCAGCACATCGGCACTTCCGGGCGGCTCTTGTTTCCATGTTCTCAGGGTGGGCGGAGAGTGCACGCACAGTGGAGACGAGCGAAGAAGAGCAGACCAAGTGCTAAGGGTGTACCTACTATACACGTCTCCAAACCGATAAATGAGCTGTCCTCGAGTCAGAACCAGAGCTTGCCTCCCTTCCTCAGAGTAAAACTCAGAGCCTCGCTTCACGTCCCATCCCCGACTCAGCACAAGCAAACATTCATCATTGTCCGCCGAAATGACCGTCGTCAACAGCAAGCAAGTCATCTTCGTACAGGAGCCCAAGGGCGTCCCCGTCCCCGGCCGGGACATGAAGCTTGCCTCTACCGAGATTGATCTCGACTCGGTTCCCCTCAACGGCGGGGCCCTGCTGAAGCTCGTTGCTCTATCTCTTGACCCCACGCTGCGCAACTCCATGCGCACGTCGACTGCGAAACCCTATGCCCCGCTGTACCAGCCCGGAAAGCCGATGTGGGGTTTCGCCGTGTGCGAAGTGGTTCGCGTGGATGACGCAGCGTCCGACAAGATCAAGGACTACTACAAGCCCGGAGATCTCGTGCACTCGCATCTCGCAAAGATGGAAGAGTACCAGGTGGCGCCCAAGGAGACGCTCACGGGCGGTGCCGACGGGTTTGCCAAGATTGAGCGACACCCGGACCTCAACGTGACTCAGTACGTCGGTGCAGCGGGCATGCCCGGTATGACTGCCTGGATGAGTCTCAAAGAGATCATCGGCGACTTCAAGCCCAACTCGACCATCTTTGTCAATTCCGCCGCCGGAGCTGTCGGACGTGAGTACTCTACCGGTGTACCATGACGTAGCCACCATGTGCACCGGAGCTCGGCCATTGCATGCATTCACGAGACAGCCGATGCTGAGTCGCACCACATTCCCACGCCTCTTTTCCGCCTCTTCGCATCTCTCACATGCTCTCACTCCCGCAGAAATTGTCTGTCAGCTCGCCAAGCAAGGCGGTGCTCGCGTCCTCGCCTCTGCCGGCTCAGAGGACAAGGTCCGCTTCCTTCTGGAGCACTGTGGCGCCGACGCTGCCTTCAACTACAAGACGTCGGACCCCTATGCTGAGCTGTCGTCCTTCTCCTCGAAGTTCACCGGCGGCGCAGGCATCGACTACTGCTTCGACAATGTCGGTGGCGCGCAGCTGGACGCGTACATTGCAAATGCCGCCCTGTACGGCACCGTCGTCGTGTGCGGCGCCATCTCGGCATACAATGCTGATAACCCGGCGGGATCCTCTTCCTCGCCATACGGCGCATCCCTCGCGTCGGTACCCAACTTCCCCATGGGCGTACTCTCCCGCCAGCTCACCATCCGCGGTTTCCTCGTATCGACGTTCATGCCCAAGTGGCTGGCCACCTTCCGCAAGGACATGCCCCAGCTCCTCGCCGAGAGGAAGATCAGGGCCAAGGAGGACATCCGGTACGGGATTGACAGTGTGCAGCAGAGCATGGCAGACTTGCTCGAGGGCAACAGCGATGGCAAGGTCGTCGTGCTCATCGACACTGCTCAAAAGGACAAGTGGATCGTCAGGACCAACGATACGTTCACCGGCTAAAATGGGCGTACCGTTCCCAGCAACGACGGACGCGATTCTGCGCCGTCTTCACAAAACAGCAGTGTGTAATCTATTGATTGAATCTTTCAGAGGCGTGACTCGTGCTATGTGAAGAAACTGCTACAATGGCCACGGCGAGACTGACAGATGCGAGGGGTGCAGGAGATGTGAAGGACGCACAACATGGACTAGTGGGGGAAGATCCGCATTGGTCTCAGTCGAGGAGTACGCGGAACGTGAGAGCACACTGTGACCAGCCATTCCGAGGCTTACAGTTACCCAGATGCTGCCTGAGAGTGTGCCAAGAGGGGGCACTGAACCATGCTCGTTGGACCGCGCGGGCGATGGGTGGCCGATGAGGTTGGCACGGGCGTCCTATCAACTCAGCGGACTTCAGTAGCATTGTCCCTGCAATATGCCGTTGGGTGGGCTTTGAGCTCGGCGCCTGGGCGGATGCACCATTGCCTATCTCTCCGCCAGAAAGCTAGGGAGATAGAACGTCGAGGGAACTTTGCCCTTGCCCTTCTTATCTCCACCAGTGCCCGCACCAGTGGAGTCGACTGGCGTCATCCAAGAGAATGAATAAGCCGATCCTTCGAAGCCGCTGCCGCCGATGGCCGAGGTCGAGAAGCCCGTGGCACCGGTGGTGCCCCGTGAGAAGACGGGATGATCGTGCGGGATTGCGACCGACTCGTTGTGAAGTTGAGACCAAACAAAGGTGGTTTGCCGCACTGCAGACTCGATCAATGGTTGTGACGGTCGCCCAGAGCGGTCTGTGAGGGAGTTGTGCAAGCGTGCGCAGCAAAAGAGTAAGCATTCAGTCAAGGGTGGCATGCACGCACTGGGGCCAGCGACCGCAACTCACACATGATGGCGCTGTTGATCTGATCCGCGAGGCTCTTCCTTCTCCTCATGTCCAGATACTTCTTCAGTGGACTGCGTTCCAGATCCTTGTATGCCAGGATGGCAGTGACGGACTCAATCTCCTTTTTGTAGAGGTCCTTGTACGGCCCATTCTTGAGACGCTGCACAGAGGCATACAAGAGCTGTGCATTGCCTAGCGCGCTGGACAAAGCTGACGGCATACCAGATGGATGCGACGCTGAGCTTGACGTCGATGAGGCTGATGAGGGAGCTGGAGAGGAGGAACGCGAGATGGAGGCCGCCGCCGCCGCCGAGATGCCTGGAGCGTGGGCGAGGGCGTGATGAGGAGCAGGTGAAGGCGGTGCTTGCGGTAGTGCTGAATTTGAAGAGCTCATGATATTGGAGGACCCTAGGCTGGCACTACCGCCACCATTGTTCGATATCGACATGACCGAGGAGGACATGTTGCTCGGCGCATTGGCGGCCCGTACCGACTCGATGAATGCTTGGATCTGCAAGTTCAGCGCGAGGTGCTGTGGCTCCAACGAGGTAGGCCCAGATGGTAAGCTGTGCGACTTGGTACCTCGAGAGCCGCCCCCGTTGGACTTGGTGCCGGAAGCCTTGCGCGAATACGTGCTACTGCTGCTGCTTCCGGGTACATGCTCTGCATCAGCATTGAGAACACTGGGGAATTTGGTGTTGAGGAGCTCAGTCGCATGGCGTATGCGTCCGCCCAGGATGTGATCTCGGATTTCTGGCGGGTGCGAGGCGAGGGGAAGCGGTATCAGAGTTAGCGTCACGCTGACTATTGTCTGCAGGTGGGGCGGTTGCAGGCTGCGGGGGGCAGCGACTCACCTTGCCTCAATCGGACCATCTGGAGATCTTCCGCAGAGAGCTCAGAGTCAAATGCCTCTGCAAGTGCAGGATCAGTGGTCACCCCATTTCCGACTCCACTATGGCTTGCGAAGCCGTTCTCGACGGACCGAGTCAAGTCTCTCTCTGGCTCGCCCATGACCTCATCCGCGTCGGCGGCGGCGGCGGAGGCAGAAGACGATTCGCCACGCCCTTCAGATGGGATGTCCGTCGTCCTATGTCCCGGAGGCGACACGGCTAGTAGACCATCACCTTCAACTTCCATGGACGAGTCTTGTCTAGAAAGCGGGGGCGCAGACAAGGGGTGGTTTGCGCGTCCAGCGGAGCGGGCTGTGGTGTTCGACGAGGACAGGCCCGAATGGAGAGACTCTGACTCGGCGGAGGCTTCAGTGCTGCTCAGGGGAGGAGCCGAGGCCGAAGAAGAGGCGCCATCTTTCGCAAAAGCGTGGGCCGTGTCTATGTAGCAGTGGTGGAGGAGGTAGTTGAGCACGAGTTTCCGTAGCGCCGTGGGTGATGTGACGTCGTCCGCAGGCGATGCTGCCGTCGTCTCCTGTGCTTCACTGCCGCGGGAAGGGGCGTAAGGGGAATGGAAGTAAGGGGGCATTGCAGCGGCTGCTTGCCCGCGTTGGCGGTGAGAGAGGTGGGATGTGGGGGATCGAGATGGGGTAGAGGCGGTCCAAGGGTGGCGGGTGGGGAGCGCGAAAGGATACGGGCGGTTCCTTTTCAAGGTGTTCTCTGCGCGATGCGATTGCGGTGAAAGAGAGCGAAGAGCAAATGGGAGAAGATGCCGCTCAGTTGATGCTCCAGTCCAGTCGTCGATTGGTGTGTCCGTTGAGTGTGGGTGTTTCAGCGACTGATCTCAGATATGGATACGGAGCTGGGTGGGTGGAGGGTGGCGGCCTGAGTGCCCTGGCCGGCGAGGCGCCTTGGCCATGGAGTGAGCCGGTGCCACAAAGGACAGCCCCTGTTGGCTCTGGCACTGGCCCTGCTGTGCTCTGTTCTCCCGCCCACCGACGCCTAACGCGCGCCCCGTGCACGATTCAACCTTGGCTCGCGGGCGGCGTGGGCGGACGGACTGAGGGTCAAGGACGCGACTCGCAGCAACAAGGGAACCCAGCCTCAGTTTCGTTAGGGTCCATCCTCACCAGTCAGTGTCAGTGGAAAGATGAATTCAGCATTGTCAAAGTGTGGACACGAACAAGATATACCTGCCATGCCGTGCAATGAGCCAGGGATGCGCCTTCGGGTCCGGAAGCTTCACCTTGCCGCTGCTGCGCGCCTTCTCGCAGCATGCATGCCAACGGCTTGGCTCTGACACGCTGGTTTTCATCCAAGGCCGCCTGGCTCAATGGCAGAGTATCTGACTACGATCAACATCAGGTCACGGGGGATTCCCCGATGATTCGTCATCAGGAGGTTGCAGGTTCGAGCCCTGCGGTGGTCGTCTTCTTTTGCTTCGTTTTTGATCCATCCTGGATTGTGCCGAGTAGCATTGAAGGGTGCACCAATGCGCTTGACGAAGTTCGCGTGAGGCGGGAGCCCATTCTCTGTTTTACGTCTGCGCGTTGGCATTCGATTGTGTCCAGATCGACCATTTTGTATCACGTCCAGCATGCGTGTCTTGGCAAGCACTGCCTTGTGCTTGTCTCCGTCACTACAATACTGGTCGAGGTCTGCGTATATGCCTCGGTCGGCTTGGCACTGAGGTCATCCTCCAGTCGCCGTTCCTGGCTGGCCAGCTACACTCAGCGCAGCGTCTTCAGGGCAGACGCACGCGATGCCCACTGAACGCCAATAAGTTCTGTACGTTGCGCAGGTTTCATGGCGTCGCGCTGTCCAGCTGAGATCAATTGCTCATATGGACTCGCCAAGGTCGAGCTCGAGCCTCAGGCACCAGTGACCCATCTCCGACCGGGAAGCCCAGCCAGAGCGCGCGTATCAATCCGAGTCTTGCTCCAAATCCAGCCAGCTGCAATGTATTGGTTCCCTGTCATTGAACTCTTTGCGGGGATGATTCTCATACTATCCTTTGTCGTCGGCGCTCCTGGATCGCCCAGCCCGGAACTTTTCCTCTTCGCCAAGCTGATGAACCCCTTGCTTCTCCTTACCCAGCGCCTTGCCCTCGACGTCATGGCATCGATTCTTGGTACATTCGGATACCAAGCAAAGCTTCATTACGTCGGGCGCCGACACCAGGGGCCAGGTCGACTCTTGGACGACGCACGCCCCGCCGGAACATCTTCGGAGAGATTCGCCGGAGCACAGCTCCCCCTTCGTTTCCGCCCTCGCAACCGAGTACCTGCGTGGGCCCGCAGCGCAAGGAGACCAGACTCCGGCGCATGCTCGTCGTACCCGGGAAGACTTTCCGTCGGTACATTTTCCCCGGCTGCGCAAGATGCCCCACACACAAGGGTCTCAGGCCGGTCGTTCTGAGGTACATACATGCTCCTTTGGCGAAAAGCAAATTACGGCGAGGTGGGAGTGCATACGAGGGCCCCGCATATCCGGGGCCTCAAAACACACTGTGGAGAAGAGGGGTGCGGGGGTGTGGGGGAGACGCTGGCGTGTTCGGGAAGACTATCTGGCGACCATTCGCGACGGTGAAGTGTCTCCACGGCCGACGATGATGGTTCGCCACTTGAGTTCCCACGCTGTTGTGCTCGCCAACGCAGACCACGCTCGTCAGACTGGCTTGCTTCAACGCTGCTCCGCTCGATGTGTTGCCAGGAGCGTTGCTGGCCTCAACGAACCGTCTTCTCTTCTCGCCGTCGAGGCTCTATGTGCGGGACAATTCGGCCTTAGACGGCCGTTGCCTGCTTCCGACTGACCTTTGGTCGTCATCCCGCCCTTCGGCATGGCGAGCTCGGCTGTACCTATTCACCGGCACTCGGCGATTCAGGAACAACCATGTGGATGCATGGAACCGGAGCGCTCTTCCACGCCTGCTCAGGACAAGGGTCGAGTTAAGACGCAGGTACGCATGGCAGGCAGAGAGGCAGCCTCATTAGAGACTCTTCGGCTTAGATTAGGGACTCGGTGATGTTGTGAAGCTGTTGAGGTCAAATCGGCAGACTGGAGCCGGTGCGGCAGAGGACATTGCCGGGGTGGTAGGGCGAGGAGGGACATTGCCGGCAGCGCGGAGTTAACGCCAACGCAGAGCCAAGAAATGAAATCTAGTCGCCGCAGGATTCACACCCAATCGGCTTTTACAGCCGAAGGGAGGCGAGCCGGCCGATTGGCAGGATGTTGCTGATGTTGGTGCTCACGCGAGTAATTGGTCCCCTCACTGCGTCGTTGCTGCGACAATGCGTACGTCGACGTAAACGAAGACCAGATCTATACTAGACCCACTTGATTCACATCAAAGAAGTCGATAGAACGCTGTGGGATGTTCAAGGAACAACGCTCCTCGTCGCTTGGTCCCTGAGCCAGCGCGCCGCCAAGTAATTGCTGTGTGAAGTGGCTGCCATGACTTTGACGTCTTTGGGCATGACACTTTGACGCCGGACGCGGCGTCGCAGTCGGGTGAAGCAAGCCGGCGGGCACCACATCAGTGCTGATCGGAATCGGCGACCAAAAACGGAGCGAAAAAGCAAGCGTAACATGTTCCGCGGCATCGTGCGTCTCGTCTTGTACGGTCGGATTGTGGGCTGCCGCCCGCGCGTGCCGCTTTGCAGGCGGCAGGTGGCTGGCTGCCTTTGGCCAAGCAGCGCGATGTCCGGCATCCAAACAGAAGCTTGCTCCGTTGCGTCATCGTCGCCGAATGGGCTGCTTGCGATGCTGCGATGCTGGCGATGCTGCGAGACAACGACAAAAAATGTGTTTGGCGCATTCGGCGACATCTTCGCCCTTGGCCCAGGTCGGTCGTCTTTCTGCACCTGCACAGTCAGTCACTCGGTCTCCCGCCTGCCGTGGCCAACTGTGGCGCATTTTTGGTTCCTACGTCTGGAGGTGCATGCCAGGGGGCCAAGTTGTTGACAATACGCAGCCAATCTCCTGCTCCCCGGCCCACCCCCAGTCGACTTGGAACTTGGTTTGAGGGGAAGACATGTGGGGCCACACGGTGATCACGCCGGGGCACCATGGGCACAGCCGCAGCCCAGGAGCAGGAACGCGGCCCAAGGCTAAGACCCTCTGACCAAGAGACTCAGCCAAATGCAGCATCTGCGCGCCGGGATCAGACAGGGCACGACGGGCAGACGCAGACCGACGGACGCAGAACCAAAGAAGGGCGGGAGCGCGCGTACGACGCTGCATCCACTACGGCCCACCCACCTCGACCCAGCATCCAGCCAGTTTTCCCTTGGCCATCCGGGTGTCCCGGGTCCCCCTCCCTGTCTTGCCCTTCGCCTTTTCGCCCACACAGCCCAGCGCAGTCAAAGCGCCATCTCTCTTCGTCGACAATCAGAACCCCTAAGCCTCTCTCCCAGTGCAGCGTCGCCCCCCGCCCGCCCGGAACATCTTTTTGGTTCCCCGCCTGTCCGCCTCGCTTAGTCGGCCTGCGCCCACGCTTCTGCGCCCTCCTCTATATAACCCCCTGCAGCACTCCCTCATCCCCTCTCCTCGAACTTCTTCCTTTCCCCTTTAATTTCCCCCCTTCTCTTTCCGGGCCTCCTGCACACAACCTCATCCCTTGAACCCGCCAGCCGTCCAACATGGTCTTCTACATCAAGGGCAGCCCCATCGGCTGGACCTCGGTCCTCATTGCAGGACTCGCCTCCATGGGAGGCTTCCTCTTCGGGTGAGTGTCGAGAAGCATGTTCGGCACAATCTGCAGCGCGTGCACGCCCGTCCGCCCGCCTGCACACCCTAAGATCATCTCACTGACCACGCTTGCAACTTGGCACCATGCCTCGACACCAACACCCTCCCATTGTAGATACGACACGGGTCAGATCAGTAACGTCACGGCCTTCAAGGACTTTAAGATCCGTTTCGCGACGGGTCCCATCGAGGATGGCATTCCTTCGTGGAATCCTTGGCTCGAAGGTCTCATCGTCGGTTTCCTCTCCATTGGTACCGCCATTGGTGCCATTCTCGGTGCCCCCACGGCTGACCGCCTGGGACGACGAATGGCCATGTCCGTCGAGTGTGTCGTCTTCCTCATCGGTGTTCTCATCCAAGTCACTGCCTTTGAAGCCTGGTACCAGGTCGCCATCGGCCGATTGGTCACTGGTCTCGGCATCGGTGCCCTCAGTGCCGCTGTGCCCCTCTACCAGTCCGAGACGGTCCCTCGTCAAGTTCGCGGATCCCTCGTTGCCACCTACCAGCTCTTCATCACCTTTGGTATCCTGATCGCCTACGCCTTCGGTATCGGCACACGCGAGCTGGGTGACGACATCGACAACCACAGCTCTGCCACCTGGCGCTTGCTCATTGCTCTCGGCATCCCCTTTGCTCTCATCCTCGGTGTTGGCATCCAATTCTGCCCCGAATCGCCCCGATGGCTGGCCAAGCAAGGCCGCCTCGACGATGCATACAGGAGTCTGGCCAGGGTTCGCGGCGCCTCGGAGCACGACGGCAACGCCTGGGTCGAGCAAGAGTACGCGGACATCATTGCCGGCATTGAGGCTGAGAAGCTCCTGGGCCAACCCGGCTGGCTTGCCTGCTTCGACCCCAAGGGCAAGACTCTCTACCGAACGATCCTCGGCATTGTCCTCCAGGCCGGTCAGCAGCTCACGGGCGCCAACTACTTCTTCTACTATGGTACGAACATCTTCACCAGCGCTGGTATCAGTGACGCCTTTGTCGTCCAGCTCATTCTCGGCGCCGTCAACTTCGTCTGCACCTTTGGTGGTCTCTACATCCTCGAGCGATTCGGCCGTAGGCGTCCTCTCATCTACGGAGCCGCCTGGATGGTCGTTTGGCTGTGCGTCTTTGCTACTGCCGGCGTCGCTGGCGACTCGACCCAGTACGGCATCGCCTGTCTGCAGATTGTCGGCGCCTGCTTCTTCATCGTGGGCTACGCCACTACTTGGGCCCCAGGCATCTGGCTGTTCGTCGGCGAGTCCTTTGCTCTCCGAACCCGTGCCAAGCAGGCTTCTCTTGCAGTTCTGTCGAACTGGGTCTGGAACTTCCTTATCGCCTACTTCACGCCGGCCATTACCGACAACATTGCCTACAACTACGGCTACGTCTTCATGGGCGCCAACTGTCTCAACTTTATCATTGCCATCCTCTTCGTCTACGAGACGGAGTCGCTTACTCTCGAGCAAGTCGATGAGATGTACCACTCTGGAATCCCCGCCTGGCGCTCTCGCTCCTGGGTGCCTGCCGGGTACACGACCCGAGACGAGGTCAAGCAGGAGGAGGTGCTTGAGGACAGCGCGGCCAAGGTCTCTGACCCTAAGCCCGAGTGGAGGTCGCAACCCGACCCGCTCACGGGCGAGGAGACGGACAAGGTGCGCAAGGCGCCCAAGACTGTTGCCTCGACTGCTGCTTGATCCGTAGATACCATAGCCCGTCGGTGCACGGAATGCTTGCTTGCTGTTCCATGCCCACCACCTCTCTTGCCCCTCCTCGTCCCCACGAAGGCTGCGGCATTGTGCGCTCTTGCTCTGTGCCCCCTGTACTCTTTTGTACTTCATCTCTGCATATTTTGTGTCTTTATTTGCTTTCCCCCCGCCAGACGCAATTGCACTCACTGTACCACTCTGCTTGCAGTCACTGCGAATGAATTGGCTGACTGAGTGACTGGCTGACTGACTGACTGACTGACTGCACAAATTTGGCCTCAAAAGTTGCGCACATCATTCGAAACTCCGCCTGCCTTCTGTGCTGCGTTGGGACCGCGGACACGCATGCACAAGACGCGGGGGCCGCACGTCGGAGGGGTCCGTGCCACTGGGCGGCACTTGGCCCTCTGGTCTGCTGCCGGCCGCTCTGCCCCACCCCACCCCCACCCCAACCGCAACCCCAATTTGGATACACTCTGCGTCTGCCATTGCCTTGGGTTGCTCATTGCTGAGCACTTTTGAGCACTTTGCTTGATTGGCTCCAGCCCAGAGACGAGTTTTTGAGTTGGACATGTCGGCAAGATGAGCAGCGCCAGATGACTGGCGCCAAGGCTCCTGGCGATCGGGCCGCGAACGACTTACTGATAGTCGAGGCGAGCCACCGGGCGTACCGCGTCCCGCGTATGTAACTCAGCTAGAATTCTTCGGTGCTTGACGGCCCGCCGTGGATTGATCGTCGCGCCTGCGGCTGGAATGTAAGTACGTTAGAGCCCAACGCTGAAGTGACCGGCGGCTACGTCCGTCCTCACTCCTTCTCTTCCCACCGTCTGATTCGTGATCCGAACAACGGCCCGTCTCATCACACATCGAGGTCTGTGCGGCGACCACCACCACCACTTCCGAACGGCCCATGATGTCTTCCTCCACCTCCAATCGGACGTCGCTGACAGTCTTTGGCGCCACGGGGTTTACAGCAGGCTTTGTGCTGCGCACCATTGCCACACAGCTACAAGACTTCCTGCGACTCGACCCCAACTTCTCCTGGGCCATTGCCGGGCGTAGTCGCGAGAAGCTCGAAGCGTTGCGCGAGAAGCTGGCCACGGAAGAGGGGCTGCCGGAGCAATACCTCCCACAGGTCGTGGTGGCGGATGTCAAGGAGCAGGTCACACTGAAGAGAATGGCAGAGGGGACGAAGCGTGAGTGCCGCGCCGCATTCAATGGCATACAAAAGCGATCCATGGTACTGTGCTGACCCTGAAGTCCTTGCCATCCACACCGCTAGTGCTCCTGAATTGCGTGGGGCCATATGCATTCACGGGCGAAAGCGTCGTCAAAGCTGTATTGAGCGCAAACGAAGCTTTGGCGGTCGCCAGCAGCGAGGAACCCGAGGCCGAAGTACCGGTGGATTATATTGACCTGTCTGGGGAGCCTGCATGGGTGAGTGGCCGGCGGGACTGCCGCTCAATACTCGGACATGCGCTTACGGCCGACCTACCCACCAACGTGAACCACGCCCCCAGATGGAGGAAATGGTTCTACGCTACCACGACCGTGCCGCCCGGCTCAAGTGCTCCATTGTCCATGCGGCAGCCTGGGACTCTGTGCCCTCGGACGTCGGCGTCATGTACGCAAAGAAGCAGCTGCTCTCCAAATCCGTCGTGCCGACCAGCATGGAGACGTTCATCCGCCTACGCACCTCTTCTACCAAAGGCATGGGTATTCACTATGCCACCTACGAAGCTGCCGTCAATGGCTTTGGGACACGCGAGCATCTCAAGACGATCAGACGACAGCTCTACGCCAAGCTCCCCCGCGTCAAGCCTCTTGCTGTGCAGCGCGGTCTCGGGAGCGGGATCCCAAGGCGAGCTGGAAAGCTGGGAGGCTCGATCAACTGGGTCGAGGAACAGGGCACCTACGTCGTGCCATTCTTCTTTGCGGACCCTGCGGTGGTCCGGCTCAGCCAGAGTCTGGAGGCATACATTGCAGGGACGCAAGACGGTACGGACACATCGCCAGTTCTATCGACCTTTTGGTTTGCCATACCCTCTCTGCCTGTGCTCCTCATGCTCCTCGCTGCTTTGACAGTCTTTGGACTCCTGGCGAGCTTCTCGGCAGGGCGATGGCTTCTTCTCCAGTACCCGACGGTGTTCAGCGCGGGCTTGGTCAGCCACGAGGGTCCTTCGCAGGAGCAGCGCGATGGTGCAGGATTCACGACGACGATTGTCGCGCGTGGGTATAGCGTCAAGGCGCTCGAGGATGGCGAAAAGGAGCCGGATACCAGGACTGGTGGGTCGACTGTTTCCCGGAGGCATGGCCCACGACTGCTCGACACTGACCTAAAGAATGCCACTTCGTCTTCCCCGTCCCAGTCATTCGCGTCAGTGGCCCGGAGATTGGGTAAGTCCGGGCGCTGCCAACAACCAGTGCGACACAATGGAAGACTCCTTTATGCTGATCTACGAGATTCCCTGCAATGCTGTCCTGCCTCCCCTGCCCGAACAGGTACGTAGCGACGCCAATCTTGTTCTGCGCCGTGGCCCGCACGATGTTGGGAGAGCGCGAGAAAGTTCGCAACGGCGTCCTGACTCCAGCCGTCGCGCTCGGGGAAACGAGGGTAGTCGAGGAGTTAAACAAGGAAGGAAAGGTCGTTTTCTCGGTCGTAGAATGATTGCGGGGGAAGGTGTATCACGCCCCGCGGGGTAGAGGGCGAGCAAAGCAGCAACTGTGGGTGGGAGACACTGTAATACGCGCCTCATATCTCCGAAATTCATCATGGCGTGCGCCGGAGCAAGGGCCTGATCTCACGATGAAGCTTGTTTTAGATCCGCTTCGGTGATCTTGGCCCTGTCTGGGCCATCTTTGTGGTGAGACCCCGCAGGTGTCTCTCCGCGGTGTGCACACGCAACCGTCTTTGTCCCATGAGATTGTAGGGCCACAGGCCGCAGTGTCGTTCTCAGCCAGCTGTCAACGTGAGACGCAACCTTGATGCTATTCACAAAGGGCTGATGGTCAAGAAACGACGCACCATTCTACGTCCGCCGGCTCTACATGCGGCCTCCTTCGGCCCGAGGACGCCGTGTTGGAGCAAGCCAGGTCAGGCGAAACGCAGCGCGGGCCGAAGACGCCGATAATTCTGCGCGAGTCTGAGACTGTGAAAAGCAACGCTTCGTCTTGCTCGAAGATCGCGAGTAAGGTTGCCCCTCTCGCCCCCTGGAGGAGTCGGCACTGCGTGCGAAGATGACTCGCACAATGAGTCACGCTGGGCGAGCGAGGGAGCGAAGGAGCGGTGTGAAGCGCCCGCCCGCCCCCCTTGCAAGCTGCGAAGGCCCAACCAGGGGGCGTCGAGAAGATGCGAAATCGCTCGCCGTTGTTTGACCCGCACACAAACCAATCTTGCGTGCCGAGCCGTTGCAGAAGATGCGCTGCGTCCCTCCGCTGCGCGAACACTCAGCACGCCAAGCCACCCCACCCACCCACTCGTACGTGAGTCATTGCTCAGCACTAGCCCAGAGGTCCATTGTGATCGCGTCGAGACTTAGGCCCGAGCTGGCGGGACATAATGTCCGGTGAGAACCGCGCTGCTGCTCCGGCGCATTGAAAATCCAGCGGGCGGCAAGGGCGGCAAGCAAACGCCGTGCCAGTACCTCCACATGCTGAGGTGAGAAAAAGGGAGCTACTGCTGTTGCGGGCTCCAAAGGCAAGGTTCTGCCGACGAACAAGGTGGATGCGTGCAAACGCAAGAGCCTGCAGGCAACAAGTAGGGGCCTCCCCTCGTAAAACCAAAATGAGGGGAGCAGGCGAGGATTGGCTGCAGGGAGTGTGTGTGGATTCCGCTGTGACTTGCGACGCTTTCAAGAAACTTTTTCCGCCGCGCCAGGCCAGTCACCAAAGTGCTAGCCAGCGCTCTGGAAAGCATGCGTGCGCAGGGACAGATATTGATTGACAAGGTCTGCGCTTCGGCCATACCAAGACTCATGGGTCCCAAGGCGGACCAATCATCGGCCGCAAGACCGAAATCGACGATCTTAGGACCGCGGCCAACGCACACCGGCAGCGACGCAGCAGCTTCCCTCCACCGGGCCATCTTGACAGCGGTCGCCCTTTTCCTCGTAGACGTAAGCTCACCCCTGCCGCTGTTATCAGCCCACCTTGAGCAATTATTTCATCCACGCTTCTGTGCGGACCAGCGTCGGTCGTCTTTTTCTCCTCCCCCAAGACATCAATTTCCCTTTCTTCCGCGCTCGTTGCTGACGCGGCCCGTGCTCATCCGCTGACGCAGCCCCAACCGCCGTGGCCGCATATATATACATTGGCACCCTGGCAAGCTACATCACTGGCATTGCGACTTCCCACGCCTCCCGCCTCTTGAGCATACGCATCCTTGTGTCCACGCTCCATCACAGTCGGTCGGTCGGCCCTGCCTTGATCCGAGCCGGACCCTTCAAACCCTCCTCTTCCATTGTCGTTCCTTCCGCGACATCACTTCCTCCCAACGCCAACGAGCACCCCACCGAGGATGACTTCTACGCACGCAGCGCCCGGCGCTGACAAGGCCGGCCCAACAGCGGCCATGGCGGCCGCTACCGACCTACACGGTCCCGGCGCAGGTGAAAGCGCAACTGGGGCTCAAACAGTAACAGCATCATCCTCGCATCCCACTCACAACCCACCCCAGATGATCACTGGCGAGTCGCTACGGCAGACGGAAAGCACTGGCACGTGGGGTGAGCCGCAAAGTGGCGAGCCCGTAAATGTATCGCGCGCTCTCGAAGAGTTCCAGCTGGCGCGCGAGCAAAGCAGGCAGAGCGGTCGGGTCACACACCGTCAACCCAGCCGGGTACGCAGCCGCCTGTCTCGCAAAGAAGACGAGGACGTCGCAGAATCCGAAAAGGACATTGAGCGGGGTCCTCAGAATGACAGCCAAGACCGCTTCGATCTCGGCGAATGGATGCTTGCCCGCCGAGCCAAAGGCGAAGAGCAAGGTGTGCAGCACGACAAGCCTCTCGGCGTGTCCTGGCGCAACATCAATGTCATTTCGCCTGGCGGCGCCGGCGGTCGCATCTTTGTCAAGACACTACCGCGCGCCATTCTCAATACGGCCACGACAGATCCCATCAATGTCCTCGCCAAACTTTTCCCACCCCTGGCCAAGCTCCTGGCCCCCAAGGGTGCCGCGACGCCTCTAATCCAAGGCCACACCGGCGTACTCAAGGCTGGGGAAATGCTCCTCGTCCTCGGCAGGCCCGGCTCAGGATGCTCGACGACGCTGCGCGCGCTCACGTCAAGCTCCCATGCCAATTTGCAGACAGAGGGATCTCTCATATACGGCGGCTTCACCCCGGAAGAGCTCAGCCGGAAATACCGCGGAGAGGCCGTCTTTGTCGACGAGGACGACATCCACTTTCCCACGATGACCGTCGAGCAGACGCTCAAATTTGCGCTGATGTGCAAGGTCCCACGAGGGCGCACACGCCTGCGTGAAGAGTCTCGCGCCCACTTCATCGATCAAGCCATCGACGTCCTGCTCAAGATGTTTGCCATGACGCACGTCCGAAACACCGTCGTCGGCGATGCAGCGGTTCGAGGTGTCTCTGGAGGCGAGCGGAAACGAGTGACGCTACAGGAAGCTCTGGCTACCCGTGCGTCGGTCACCGCGTGGGATAATTCCACGCGCGGCCTGGATGCCTCTACCGCTTTGGACTATGCTCGATCGCTGCGCATCCTGACTGACATTGGCCGACGAACGACAATGGCCACCCTATATCAAGTCTCGGAAAGCATCTACGAGCTCTTTGATCGCGTTGCCGTCGTCGACGAGGGTCGCTGCATCTACTATGGTCCAAGCGGCAAGGCCAGGGAGTACTTTGCCAACCTTGGCTACTTCTCGCCGGCACGACAGACGACGGCCGACTTTGTGTGCGCCGTCACCGACCCCAACCAGGTGCAGTACCGAGAAGACATGAAGGCACAGGCGCCAAAGACGCCCGAAGAGCGCGAACGTGCCTGGAAGAGCAGCCAGCTGTACCACAAGCTCATCACCGAGGTCGACGAATATGAGCAGGCCGTCAAAAACAGTGAAGTACGCGAAGCTGAGAACTTGAAGCACAAGGTTCGCGCTGAAAAGAACAAGGGCGTCAACAAGGGCTCGAGCTTCACCGTCAATTACTGGGACCAGGTCAAGGCCTGCATCTACCGAGACCTTCTCGTCAAGTGGGGTGCTAGGGGCGATCTGTACATCAAATTCTTCACGATTGTCTCGGTGTCCCTCATGATCGCATCGCTCTTCTACGGCCAATCGCTCGACTCGACGGGCACATTCACACGCGGCGGTGTCATTCTCTTTGCCTGCCTCTTCAACGGCTGGCTTCAGCTCAGTGAATCTTACGAGGCTGTTGCAGGCCGGCCAATGCTCGTGCGGCACAAGCACTTTGCCTTCTACCGGCCGTCGGCAGTGTGCATCTCTCGTGCCATCGTGGACATCCCATTCATCGCCTTGCAGTGTATCATCAGCACGGTCATCATCTACTTCCTGTCCAACCTCCGCGTGGATGCCGGTGCCTTCTTCATCTTCCTGGTCTACACGTTCCTCTGTGCATACAACCTGACGGCCCTCTACCGAGCGTTCGCAGCGTTCAGCCCTGGCTTCAACGAAGCGATCCGCTTCTCTGTGCTGGGCCTCAACCTGATCATCATCTTTGTGGGCTATGTCATCCGGCGCCCACAGATGAACTGGCTTATTTGGATTAACTACGTCAACGGCATTTCCTACGCATTCGAAGGTATGCTGGCCAACGAGTTCAAGTACGACATTCAGTGTGCTCCGGGCTCCATTGTGCCTTTCGGAGAGGCACGGGATGTGGCGTACCAGACGTGCGCCCTCACCGGAAGCCGCCCAGGATCCATCGTCGTCCCGAGCCAAGACTACTTGAGCACTACGTTCAATTACAAGCAATCCGCCGTCGGGCCTAACATCGGTGTTCTGATCGCCTTCAGTGCCCTCTACCTCATCATCACAGTCATTGCCAGCGAAGTGATGAACTTTGGCGGTGGCGGCGGAGGCGTCACCGTGTATGCGCGCACCAAGGCTGCCAAAGCCCAATTGAAGGCTTCGCAGGCTCCACGAGCAGACGACACTGAAGCCGCCGCCGTGCCTGCCGCTGCGTCTTTGCCTGGTGCTGACTCTTCGGGTTCTTCCGCTGCGACACCCGTGGACTCTCGCGAGGATGCCAACCACTCTGGCAAAAAGGAGATGAGCAAGCACGAGGACCGCGCCATTTTCACTTGGAACGACGTCAACCTTGAGCTCGCCTCTGGACGAAAGCTCCTTCAGCACGTCGACGGATGGGTTCGTCCAGGCCAGATGACTGCCCTCATGGGTGCCTCTGGCGCTGGAAAGACCACACTTATGACCGCCCTTAGCCAGCGAGGCGTCGCAGGAGCTCTCTCCGGTGACATCCTGGTCGACGGCAAGCCTCTTGGTCCTGGCTTCCAAAAGTCTACCGGCTTGGTCTTGCAGGCCGACGTCCATCTCGCTACCCAGACTGTTCGCGAGGCCATTGAGTTCTCTGCCCTCCTTCGTCAACCCGCCGACGTGCCCCGTGAGCAGAAGTTGAAGGATGCTCAGAACGCCATCGAGCTTCTCGAGCTCGAAGACCTGGCCGATGCGCTCATCGGACACCCCGGCGCAGGCTTGGGCATTGAACGTAAGAAGCGTGTGACTATCGCCGTTGAGCTTGCCGCGAAGCCGGACCTCCTCTTGTTCCTCGACGAGCCGACATCAGGTCTCGATTCTGCCGGCGCGGCATCAATTTGCCGACTTCTTCGACGTCTCGCGGAGTCTGGCCAAGCTATTCTGTGTACGATCCACCAACCTTCGGCTTTACTCTTCGAGTCCTTTGACAATGTGCTCCTGCTCGCCCCTGGAGGTCGCACGACCTACTTTGGTCAAATTGGCGACCAACCAGGCCGAGGCAGTGACAAGATTCGCACCTACTTTGAGCGCAATGGCGCCGAGTCCTGCGACGCACAGGCCAATGTCGCCGAGTATATCCTGGAAGTCGTCAGTGGCGGTAAGTCAAGAGGCATCAACTGGGGAGAAAAGTGGCTTGCATCGCCAGAATGCTCGCAGGTACGCAGCAAGATTGGCGAAATTGTCGCTGAGCGCCGTCAGCGCCCGGAGAACCAAGATCCCCGCGCTCTTCGAGAATTTGCCGCCAGCCCGATGACGCAACTTCGGGAGGTGACGCTGCGCCAATTCCGTGACATGTGGCGCGACGCCTCGTTCCCCTATGCGATCCTCTTCAGCAACTTTGTCACGGGTCTCGTTGCGGGCGGTGCATTTGCGCACCTGGGGTTGTCTCCCACGGACTACCAGAACCGCGTATTCATCGAATTCCTGGTGATCTTGAACTTCCCCGCCGTCGTCAACGGCATCATTGCCAAGTTCTTTGAGCTGCGAATGCTCTTTGAAGTCCGCGAGAATGCTTCCAAGATCTACGCCTGGTGGGCAATGGTCGCTTCGTTCATCATCACAACGACGCCCATTGCCGTCCTCGCCTCGGTGATCTACTTCCTCCCGTCCTTCTTCCTGCCGTACTACTCCCAGCCGACGTACAAGTCTGGCTTCTTCTACCTCATGATCCTCCTAGTCAACTTCTTCGAGATCGAGTTCTCGGTCATGCTCGCCGCGAGCTCACCCACGCCCATCACAGCCGCGAACCTCCTCCCATTCATCCTCCCCATCCTAGCCATCGTCAATGGCGTCATTGTCCCGCACTCGATGATGCCCAACCCATGGCGCGACTTCGTCTACTGGGTCAATCCCCTCACATACTACATCAAAGCCACCGTCGGCACGATGCTGCACGCCACGCCCGTCATCTGCAACACGGAAGACCTCTACCACTTCGACCCCCCCGCGGGATCGACGTGCGATGCCTACGCCGGGGAATGGGCCACCTCTTCCGGTGGATACCTCGCCAATCCTAGCGATACAGCCAACTGTGGGTTCTGCGAGTACTCCATCGGAGACCAGTACGCCGCTACGCTGAGTGCGCCCTACGATTTCCGCTGGAAGGCATTTGGCATCTTCCTGGGCTTCACGGTGTTTAATGTCTGGGCGAGCTTTGCCCTGTATTGGCTTTTCAGGGTCAAGGGCTTCGGCTCGGGATTGGGCATCGAGAAGGTCAAGGGCCTGTTCCGCGGGCGCGGGAAGAAGTAGGTCTGGAGGACACGTCGTTGTGGGTTTATCTAACGAGTATCAGTAACGCGTCATCGAGCATGCCCAGATTAGTAACGATTCACTCATAGACTAGCATCATTGAATTCAAAAGATTCGTCACAAAGTGTCAGCGTCTATCGCGAGCAGAAATGCGTCGCAGGGGAGAGTCACAGTGTTTGAGAAGTCCGGCGGTCCTGCCATGCAATGAGATACGATGCGAAAATAGTAACAGGAACCTGCATACAACTACGAGGCTCGGTGCGAACATCCACAGATGCGACGAGGGGTGAATGAACCAGAGGAAGAGTGGGCGCCGCATCGATTTTAATTCCGGTGAATCCACTGTAAACTCGGCCGTGGGAACCACGGGTGTGGGGGTGTCACCTTGGTTTCGGGTGCATCTGCCATTTCGACGTCGCCTTGCGATACCACTTCCGATCCAGGTCCAGTTCCGGGGGCAGACGACCGACTTGAGCGGGAAGGCGTTGTAGGACTCGTCGTCGGGAACTTGACCTGCAGCTTGAGTTCGTTCGCAGCTGAATCGTGCGGCCCTGGTACGTTGGGTGCTCCCTCTCCCTCGGGCGCCCTCCATAACTCTGAGCGGATGTGTGATACCGCACGGAGGAGACGATTGTTCAACTGCAAACGTGGGGACATCGGAAAATGGGCGGCATGGTCAGTATCCCGTATCGGTGGCTGGCTGGCTGGCTCAGCGCGAACTCACCTCAGTGGCCTCGACCTTGCACAGCTCCCACCCTTTCGAACCTTCCTTGCCGTACTTCTCGAGTGCACCCCACGCGCGCTGAACGTCATCGCTGAGCTTGTCATACATCCCTTCCAGGGCCTCGGGGCCATGCTCACCGCGGTAAGTCTGCTGGGACTTCGTCGCTTCTTGTGTCCAAGCCTGCCAAAGGGTGTTCAGCTCAGATGAAGGCGACTGCGGGGCGCCAGTGGCGTCCCTGGATGGCAGCATCAACCACTTGAAGCGACGCATGTATGCTGCCTTGGCGTGGGTCGCGTCTGGCCGTGCCGCCTGCGACTGGGCAATCAGGGACAGTGTCATCCACACTTCCAGGCAGGCGATGAGCCATGCCATCTGATCGTGCCGCTTCTGTAGTGCAGCAGTCATGCTCGCCTGAGCGGGACCTGTATCTTCCTCGCCATTTGCGACGTGCGCTACCCTGATTGCGTCACTGGAGACTGCCAGCGCTCGCCTTGCAACTGTGAGAGCCATCCAGTATACATTTGGCATTTCATCGTGACCGTAGAGGTCGAGCTCAAACCCTGCCAGGATGAGGTTGAGCGCAATGAGCAGCGTCTGATATTCGGCGGCATCTGCCAGACATTCGACAAAGGCGACGCTCCGCTCGCTGGCGTGTTGTGAGACCTCGGCCGCGCGAGCTGATAATGCCTGAGCCTCGCGGCTCCAAGTTCGCCATCGCGGGAATGATTTCCCGAGCATTCGCTTCGCGCGAGGACGATTCGACATTAGGGTGAGGAGGCACTCGCTCAGTAAGCCCTCCCCTTTGTTGACCCACCACTCGAGTGCTTCGGGGAGGGGCCGCTGTGTCGCGGGGGAGAAGTCATGCCCGTACAACCCGGAGACGTAGTCGGAGTCTGCGCGGCACGATGAGAGTTCTTGGAAACAGGTGAAGAGATGCTGCGGATCCGTGTGGACGACCGTCGAAAGAAAGTCGATCATGAAAGCCGGATGCGGCCTCGCGCGCGGACAGAGACAGGACTGTAGCGCAAAGGGGCAAAGTGAAGCGAAAAGAGTCAGGCGATGCGTCGACGCTGAGCTGCTTCATTGGGGCTCACCTGAAACAGCGATCGAATGTATGCGCAAGGCGACGTCTCCAGATACCGCGCTCCCTTGGTAGCGAGTAGCATTGACAGCGCCTCCCATTTTCCTGCATCATCGTCGAACATGATGCGAAGGATAGATGCTGCCTGGCGCCAATCGAGCAGCAATTGCCGCCAGAAGGGCAGCGACTCTGATGTAGAAGGGAGCTCGACAGGCCTCGGAGGAATACCTCCAGCATTCTGGAGGCGCCTGGCGTAGGTCGGTTCAAAGCTTGATGCAGCCCGGAGCGATGGAGCGCTACTCAGGCCTGGTGGCCGGAGCTCCGTCTGGAGGCGGTTCAGCAGCGAGCTGATCGAGGAGCAAAGGTTGTGCACTTGCTGATACGTCAACTGCGGGGACAGGGGCTCCGTCGCTGCCGAGTTCGTGTTCGGTTGGTCGCCCACCGCCTCACTGAATGCCGTCAGGACAAGGAGTGCATGCTGCGCGACGGATGGACAGAAGGCATTTCTGGTAAGTGTATGCGCTTGCCAACAGGTAGACACTGTAAAGTCGCTCACCCTTCTCAGCTTGAGCCTCATCTGCAAGCCGTCGATCAAGGCGGTCATTGTCGAATCGTCTTGATTTCCCGCCGTGCCAAGCCACTTCGTCGCCGCGTCCAGTTGACTGAGAGCATAGCCCACGGGTACATCTTGCAGAAGAGTCAGATTGCATGTATCTGTGATCGTGTCTTCTCCGTCCATTAAGTTCCCTCGCGCCATTTCCTCCCAAGCCAGACCGAAGCACTTGATCGTCGCGATGAGGTACGCTCGCAAGACGAGCCCGGTTAGGAGAGGATGCGCGGTCTTTGCAGAGGCAATTGTTTCCTCTTCGCATAGAGGCTCTGGGTTGAGAGACTGGATATCATGGTAGTAAAGTATGGTATACAGCGTCTGCGAGAGGGGTGTTGCGTTGTGGTATGCAACTTCGCAGGCGAAGAGGCGATCTGCGATCCAGGTGACTTCTTCTAATGTCGAGGGCTTGTGCGGATTGTACGGAGGAACAGATTCAGCGGGTAGACGATCTGCGAGGGGAATGAGATCTTCTGGCGGGGGATAGACTCCCGAGTCCATCCTTGGGTCATTGATGGAGATGCATGCCATGGAGTCGACCATGGTAAAGGAAGACGGGTGGACCATCTGCCCAAGGGCGAGGTCTGCGCACGGTACGATGAGGTACTATCGGTCAGCAACCTGAATGTATGACCGCCAATGCCTCCTAGACACCTACCAGCCGTCAAGTTGCGCAACTCTTGCGTGGCATCGACAAAGTGGGAAGAGGCGGCGCCAGGGTGGCGGTCGCGCCTGGGGCCGCCCCTGGCACGCTGGGGAGGCGGTGACCAGCTGTCCGCCATACCATATCAAGGCGGAGATTGATGAATGAGGAAAGGAAGTAGGAAAGGCGGGCGCTGTACGGGAGACACATCAATCAATGCTCTTGAGTCGGGATTAGACTCGCAGTTCTGCTAGCTTTTCGTCATGCGCCCGTGCGTTCTTCCGTTGGCTCTGCCTTCAAGTGGAGCCGGCGCAGCGCAGCAGAGCAGCAGCGCAAGCCGGACGCGTCCTCGAATGTCCAGACAGCAACGCTTTAATCTCGAGGGGCGTGCGAGCCAGAGGCATCAAGGGTCTCTCCATCTCTCTCCCTCCCTCCCCTCCTTTGCCAAAGTCAGTGGCCACTTCTCCCCCTGCTACGCTGCCTCTCACCTCGCTTCCATCCGCGCTCTTTCTGCTGCAGACCAAGTACTCACCTCCCTTCACCGACGCCTTGCCCGCACAGTGGGATGCGCTCCCCCCCGCCTTCAGCTGATGCAAACCCTGAATCGTCGACAACAAGGATAGACCCTGATGTAGACGCTGCAGAGGCAGACCTCGACGACGATGAGAGTGACAGCTGGGACTCAGAGTCTTCTGACTTCTCTTCTACAGACTCGTCTCTCCCTGCTCCCATAGTAGACGAGCAGTTTCTGCCTCGCATCTTGGCACTCTTCTTCGCCATCTTTCATCCTACAGAGGGACCAAAGGTCGTCTACCAAGTACCCGAGGGCAGTGTCACATCAGAGGAAGTGGGAGATAGACGCGCCAAGGGAAGGCCACTCAGTGATGCCAAGGGCAAGAAGAAAGACGAAGCTGATAATGGCACCGAGGATGAGCAAGGTGCCCCCAAGCTTCAGCAGCAACCCCTCTTCGACTTCGATACCCTCAGTGACTACATCATCCCAAAGGCGCCGCTCTGTGGAAGGCTCGTCACATGCTCTACACAAGGTCGAACATACTTGCCCTCGCGCTCTCTATACCAAGAGGAAAGCCCTCGCAACAAGAGCTCCAGCAAAGGACAAGGGCAGCAGAGATCTGCCAGCCGATCTCGCAGAGCGCAGAGAAATCCTAGTCAAGGCTTCTTGTCAGGGCAGCCAAGGGAATACAAGGTCGTGTCTCATCCCGTCTTACTGCAAGACTCGTCGCGGTACGAAAGGAACACCTTTATTTTCAACCTAGCCTTTGTCTTTGATGGCAGAGCAGATGTCAAGAGCTATGAGCCCGTCGTACGGAAATGCGCCAGATCTTTGCGTGGCTTAGAGGTGAGTTCCATTCGAGCGATTTGATCCATCTTTCGCTGACTCGTCGCATTGATCCACCATCGACCCACCATCGACCCACCCACAGGAGTCGTCCTCTTTCCTCTCCTCGCCCTGGTCGCAACCACGCATGTACGGCATCGTCGAGCAACTGTTTCAAGATCTCAATTCCTACAGCGAAGCCTTCGTGTCCCTTCCTGATGCTCCTCATACAAACTACGAAAAGAACAAGACCAGTCACGCCACCAATCAGTCCCCCTTTACCCGCGACAGCACGCTCAATTCCTACTCCATGTCCTTGAGCCGCGAGGGTCTCCCGAAGGCTCATTTCGAGGCGGCAAGGGGACTCTCGGCGGCCGCTGATACTCTCTTCAAGGATGCGAGATCACAGCAACTCAACGAACAGCGAAGATCCAGTGCAGGCTCCACATCCTCAATGAGGAAAGCCAGTGGCTCCCACCCGACGAACATGGACAAGTCTCCTGCTTTTGCGGGAATTGATCCGGCCGGCCTGACTTCTGGGATGAGTCCCATCGAGGAGGCTTCGGGCATACAGCGCTTGTCGCTGGCGCAGGGACAAGCATCCGGCCAAGGCGCCACAAAGAGGGACCCCTCGCTCACAATGTCTCCGATTTCGTCTCGCTCAGGACAACAGAGCAATCCTGGAAGCCCGCAGCTGGGCTATTCAGGCTTCAACCAAGGGAACGGACCAGAATCAGACCCCGCTTTTGACGCGACTCAGCTTCCCGCTGCGACCGGCCTCCTCTCCTCATCCAACGTTCTCGGGTTGAGGAGGCCGTCAGTCGGACGGAGCAAGACGACGTCCACAGCTGCGGTCAACGAGGCAAGTGTAAATGCATTCTCGAGCCCAGGCAATCCAATGCAACCGAGCCCTAGCGCAGTGCCGGTGGAAGCGCCTCGGATGCAGCGAGCCGTCAGCACCTCTTCGTCCTCGAATTCCTCGCGGCACTCGACAATCATGACTGCTTCAGCAGAGAACATGCGCTTTCCTCTGCGCAGTGTCTCGAAAGGCGCTCTTTCCATGTCAAGAGCATCGAGCAACCTTGAGATTCGAAGGCATACTGAGGATTCAGCGGAGCAGACTTCAATCGACGCCATTGCTGCCGACCTCAGCTCGTCACTGCTTTCTCTCAGGCAAATGTCCGGCAGCGAGCTACCTGGCTCGCTACATCCATTCCTTTCCAAACCGCCGCCGAGAGCTCCAGGGCAGCGGGAACCACCGCACGGTCTTGGAAGGACGGTGACGGAAGCGATCAATCTTAGGCTCTTCCCGACACATTCCAATCCTGCACCCGTAAATGACTGGGATGTGCCCGTCTCCCTGCTCCATCTAGGCGGCAAGGCGTCGAGCGGGTCGTCCAACTGGGACTTGACAATGGCAAGAGTATACCCTTTCATCGATGGGATCAACCACGTGAAGCGAATCGCCCAATTGGCTGATGCCGACCTGGAGCTCACGCGGCAGTGCATCGAGCACCTCCTCTACTATGGATGCGTATTGATCGTTGACGTATTCCAATTCTACAATCGATACACGCTTCGGCCGACCATCGCAAGCCTTGCCGACGATCCTGGCCTGCAGGCAGAGTGTGGCCCTTACGTAACCAGACCAGGATATACACCGATACCATCGTGGGCTGAAATTCTCAGGCTCTATACTCGCCTGCGTCCCGAGACGATTCTGGACCAGTGGATCGAGGAGCACCAGGTGGAGCAAAAGGGCATAGACCCAAGGCGCTTCGTCACCTTTGGTATCATCAAGGGGTTTCTGCGCCGCGTGCACCGATACCCCGTTCTCATGGACGGACTGGACGTATTGTTTGCTCCAGTCGCTGCTAGCCCCATCGATATGGAGCCCAATCCACCTAGTGGCTCCAAGTACGCCCACGCCCAGGCGCCGCAACGCGCGGAGCCTACGGATCCTGATGGTAAGGGCACGACGAACCCCAGACGGAGCGCTTTAGTTGACGAGACTGTTGACGCTGGAGCACCATCTCCCCACCGCCCAGCGAACCGCCGGCAGCCATCTGACGTCACGTCGGTCCGCACGGTCACCGATCAAAACAGTGCCGATCAAGGCCGGGCCCAGTCAAGACAAGGCCAGAAGCAGCCCGACAGTGGAGGTGCGCGGCGTCCGCGCACGCCAGTGAGGAACACTGCCGCGACGGTCTCGGACGGCGCCAATGTTGCGTTTGAGTATCTCGCTGGCGGCGGAGATCGTGTTCGCGGCTCGCCCAGGCGTGCTCCTAGGCTGAGTATGTCCGGTCTGCCCTCCCCTCGCGGTAACCTTGGCTCGGCCATCACGCTCACTCCCGGTGCGCTCATGTACCCGGACACGCCCTCAACTGCCCGACCGGGCCGCAAGGACTCGACGTACTTTAGCTTCAGCTACGGCGGGGGAGCGAGCATATCTGCTTTTGGGCCTGGCGGCGGTGGCAGCGCGGCAGGACCGCTCCTAGGCGGCAGCGCCCTCGGGACCATCACGGTCCCTCCGGACCTCCCGCCGCTGCTCGACGGCACGCACTGCGACGACGAGCTCTGTGTCCGGTTCGGCGTGTCATGGCCTATGCTGCGCCGGATGCTCATCCAGATTGGGCGCATTGCGGCGTACAACGCTTCCCTCAGGCGGCAACAGCAGCAGTTCCACCTGCACTTACAGGAGCAATCCGGGGACGGTACAGGTGCAGGCGCGGTCGGGGACCGCTCCACGAGCAACCCCAACGCCGGTATGTCAGACTGGCCAATTGAGACGCCCGCATTCGCCAATGCCAGCGGCTTCGGGTTTGGCGCGGGCGCACACTCAGCCTGGCACTTGGCTACTCCACCTCTTCCTCCTCCGAGCCCTTCTGCGGGGCAGGGGCAAGGCCAGCCGAGGCAGCGTACGACAAGCCACGGCGCGACCGTCGGTGGCTCGCGGCGACTCTCCAACGCTACGGTCAATGCGACGCACCGCGGCGCAACGCTCTCAAGCGGCGGGAAGTCCACGTCGAACTCGAACCTCCGTGGTGCCTATGCGGGAGGTGCAGGCGTGGGGTCATCCTCGTCGTACGGCTTCGCACCGGGAACGCACGGCGCGTCGAGCTGGTCGCAGCGGCAGGGGCACGGCACCGATGCGGAATTGGACTGGGACGAGGAGGACAGAGCGGAGAAGATGGAGCAGAGGGGGGACCTTGGCGGGGTGTTGTTGCTTACTATTTGAGTTTGAGGGGACAAGATGCAGATTCTTTATATCCTACCCTGTGCGCCACATCGCGCAACAGAGCAATTTCATCATCAGCTTAGTTTAGACTCGGCTGCGCCTGTCCCAGAACTGGAAGCGAACGATCGCGGTGGACCTCACGACACTCCGCAGAGAGAGAGACAAGACGCGATTTTAACAATGCAAGTAATTGTACAGTATAGAGAGCCAAAGATTTCCACTTCCAAGGGACTTATCCTCCTTGCCTTCCGCCCGATGCTGGCAATCAGGGAAGTCTCCAATATCCTGACTCCTCTCAGTCAGCACCACCACCCGCAGGCAGCCGCACAACGCCATGTGCAACTGCGCCCGCGCGAAGCTCAATCTCAGTCGAGAATGTCGCAAGCCCCGTAGCGCCACTCCCGACTTTACTGCCCAGTAGAATCGGGCGATCTTGGTCCTTCTTTCCACGCTTGGCGGGGAAGCCCCCCGTTGCTGCCCGTTCGGTTTCGGCCTCGTGCTCCGCTTGGCCCTCCTCTCCAAGGAGCCTCGGCCGCCTCGCAACAAGTTCCATCCTCGCGCGCTTCGGCTGAGTGCTCAGCGGGAAATGCGGGAGGTTCGTTGCGGGCTCGTACAATCCTACAGGAGGAGCATGCGGGTTGTACAGGTCACGGTACCGCTCTGGGATGTCGCCGTTACTGTTACTCGTCGAGGTGGACGTGTCCGCCTCGGATGCGGCATCGCCGTCGCCGTCGCCCGCTGCCATGCTGATGTCACCGTCGTTCGTCTGCGCCTTTGTGTTACCGGCTCCGGCTGATGGGATCAAGGCCGCGTCGAGGTCCATTCGATCAGAGGAGGGAAGTTCCTTGACGGCTTCTCCCCCCAAAGCAGAGCCATGCGCGCCGCTCGCTGTAGGAAGGCTGCGACTGAGATCGTGTCCCTCCACTGGATCCGTAAACTTGACGAGCCTCTCTCTGCGATTTTCCGTCAGCTCCGCATTCATACCCTGCACATTGCGCGCCATTTCCAGCATCCAATTCTCCTCGGTCAGGTCCGCCCTAGCCTGCTGTAACCGCCTAGCCGGCCAATTCAGACTCCGCATAAACGGACTCGCACCATTATCACCGAAAGTAGTGGTAATGGCCGTGCCGTGCGGGTCGTACAGTGTCGTCGAGACGGAGTCGGGCGGCCGCCGGGTACGATCGCGCTCGCGATCCGTCTCGCGGCGTTTCTCGGCGGGGGTGCGCGTGTCTTCCTCGGGGAGGACCTGGCCCATGGTGTGGGCTTTTCCGGTCTGCTCTAGTTTTTCGCGAGCGGCTGCTTCGTAGTAGTCGTCTAGGACGGCTCGTCCATCTGGAAAGGAAGGGCGACGGAAGAAAGTTGGATAAATGGGTTTAGATGAGCATACAGCCTGTAGTGAACCGGCACTGATCCACCTTTCAGGAACACTCACTTTTGACGCACTTGGCGCCGAAGAGCTTGAAGACATTCCTTGCCGCTACAATGGTCACATTCCTGCCTCTGAGCTGACCGTTGAGGCGGCCTGCAGCGATGAGGTCATCCTTTTCTTGCTGAAGCAGGCTCAGCTTGATCAAGTTGAGGTTCGATCGGAAGAACGTCAGAGAGTCCCTGAAGCCGGTCGCTCGGGCTGCATCGACCGACATCAAGTAGACCTTGTGAGGGTTGGCCCGGAGTGTCGAGGTGAATGGCGAACATTTCCATATGCGGCCTCCTAGCAAATTGCCATTTTCGTCGATCTTTTTCTCGCCTTCGGGATCAACGTCCAGTTCAAGCTCGTCGCAGTGCATCATGTACTCCTGACCCATGACCTTGACCTTGAATCGCTCATTAGGCGGCACGACATTTTCGTCGCTGCCACGATCAGCTGCCTCGTCCTTGGGCCGTGGTCGATCATCGCTCGAATCCTCGTCTTCAGAGTCTTCGATGATCCGCGTCACGGGGCCTCGATAGCCCCTGCCGCGGCCCCTCCCGCGACCACGACCTCTGCCTCTGCCTCTGCCGCGCCCACGCCCGCTGCTCGTCTCTACTTTTGCTTCGTCTTCTTGTGGTGTCTCGTCGACCCTTGTCAGCATCGTCTGAGCATTGTCGAACATGAGGCGGAAGCCACGCGTACGCGAGGGCCGTTTCTTGAATGGCGGAAGCTCCGGCTCCTCGTCCTCTTCTTCTCCGGAAGAAGAAGAAGAAGCGTCCTCGGCGTCTTGAGGTTCGTCATCATCGCTGGCAACCACTGCAGTCACCTTGCGCCGGCCTCCCCGCGGCGTCACTGCCCCGCCCCGACCTCTCCCTCTACCTCGTGGGGTACCACGCGTGGTTGTTGTTGCACCTCTACCTCTGCCTCGGCCCCTGCCCCTACCACGACCCCTTCCTCGACCCTTGCCTGTAGGAGTGGACGGTAGCGCGTCGTCGCCATCGGCGTCTGGACTGCCGTCATCATCGTCATCATCATCATCGTCATCGTCGTCGTCGTCGTCGTCATTACCATCGTCGTTGTCGTCGCTTTGGGCATTGGGAGCATCATCGCCTTGTTGATCGCCCGCTGCCTCTTTGTCGTCGACGTCCATATCTGCTGGGCTAGGTAGCTCTTCGACTGCATCGGGCCGTGCATCGGCGACTGCCTTTGCCCCTCTTCCGCGACCCCTTCCAGACGTTGCCCCCGCCCTTCCTCTGCCTCTTGTGGCCCCACCTCTGCTGCCTCTCCCCCTTCCTCTTGCTCTGCCTCCCCTGCCCCTACCCCGAGATGAGGACGGTGCTGTGAACTCGGTATCTGACCCCTCGTCCGACGCGGCAGCAGCATCTACCGGCATGTCCTCGGCCGCGTCGACCTCTCCTTCGCCCATGTTGCCTTGCTCGGGCTCCTTGTCCTCTTCTTCATCAGAAGATCCACCGAGAGAGTCTCGACTGCTCGCCCCGTCGTCGTCATCGTCTTGGATGTCGTCCATGAGGCTTTGCTGAGACTGCGCTATTTTGGCTGCAGCAGCCCTGCCCGACAGTCTTCGCGGCGATGCAACGGATGAAGGCGTCGTCGAGTATGGAGAGGGCGACGATGTACTCTGTCCTGCTCCTCCTTCTGTAGATGCTGCTGCTGCTGCTGCTGCGAGGTTGTAAGTGGAGCCTCGCGCCGTGCTGGAGCGACGCAGCCGCGGCGGCGCCATGCTGATTGGTGGATGCGGGGTGGGGCGTGCGTGCGACGAGGGGGGCCGGAGGGGAATCCTGCGGTTGGGCGTCGCTCGCCTGGCCAGGTGGGTAATGATCCAGACAGGGGGAAGTCAGTTGGACACGACCGATGAGCGGATGTTCCCTTGATCAAATGGCAGAAGACAAAGGACCATCGTCAAGTCCAGGTTGCCCTGCCCTGTTTCTGGTCGTCCTTCCGCGTTTCACTCAACTCACCGCCTCGACTCTGGACGCGTCTCAATCTCGCGTCGACGCACAGGCAGACAGGCACGGCCAAACAGGCGCATGGCCACACGCTTCGGATCCGAGGCCAATTCCACTACCAGGCCACATTACATCCACGCGTGGTGCTGCTGATGACTTTCGATACAATCGAAATGGTCCCCCTTTTCCCTCCGACAATTGTCCCCACGCCATCCCTCAATCACTGGGGAGCACCCGTCACTCCGCCTCATAACCTCACGTCCATCAGCATCGTTGCCACAATGCCGTCGGTCGATCTCGAGTCTCGAGGCCGGAGTCGCTCCCGCTCTCCCGATGTTCCTGCAGCCAAGAGGAAAAGGTAGGTTCGCCTGGTACAAGCCGCCATCGGCAGCACTCCCATACGCACTCTGAATCGTATCTGACCTTATCTGTACTCCTGCAATACCCCACAGAGGCCAATTGCGCTCCTCTTCTGCCTCGGGCTCTTCTCCATCACCCCCGCCCGTCCGGCGGCGGAGGTCCCGCTCCCGCACCCGCTCAGTCTCCGATGAGCCTGCAGCACGAGCTGCCCCTGCTGAGCGTACCACCGCACCGCAGCCTTCTAGCAAGGAACCCGTCAGAACAGAGGAGAGCGGCGCTGCCTTGCGTAATGAGCTCAACAAGTTGGCCGTCACTCGCGCGGGAGGCGCATACATCCCTCCGGCGCGTCTCAGGGCTCTCATGGCCGAGGCCCAGGCAGCCGATCCAGGTTCCAAGGAGTTTCAGAGGATGAGCTGGGATGCTCTCAAGAAGAGTGTCACTGGTCTCGTCAACAAGGTCGCCGCCGACAACATCAAGCACATTGTGCCCGAGCTCTTTGGTGGAGCCAACTTGATCAGGGGCAGAGGTCTCTTCTGCCGAGCAATTATGAAGGCGCAGTCTCTCTCTCTGCCCTTTTCGCCCGTCTTTGCCTCGCTAGTAGCCATTGTCAACACAAAGCTGCCCATGGTTGGAGAGCTCCTGGTCATCCGCCTGGTATCCCAATTCAGGCGCTCCTTCAAGCGCAACGACAAGACCGTCTGCGCCGCTACCGCCACCTTTGTTGCCCATCTGGTCAACCAGCGCGTCGCCCATGAGATCCTGGCTCTCGAGATCTTGGTTCTGCTCCTCGAGAAGCCGACCGATGACTCGGTGGAGATTGCCGTTGCGTTCATGCGAGAAGTCGGAGCTTTCCTCGCCGAGGAATCGCCAAAGGCAAACAGCTCCCTCTATGACAGATTCAGGGCCGTCCTCTACGAGGGCAACATCTCCAAGAGGGTCCAGTACATGATTGAAGTACTGTCGCAGGTCAGACGGGAAAAGTACAAGGATAACCCCATCATCCCAGAGGGACTCGACTTGGTCGAAGAGGATGACCAAATCACCCACAAGGTGTGTCTGGACGACAAGCTCAACGTCGAGGAGGGCCTCAACATGTTTAAAGTCGACCCCGAATTCGTGGAGCATGAAGAACAGTACAAGGCCATCAAGGCGGAGATTCTCGGCGAGAATGATTCCGACGATGAGTCCGGCTCTGGCTCCGGATCCGGCTCAGAGTCCGACTCTGATTCAGACGAAGACGAGGACGAGGACGATGCTCAAGCACAGCTTGATATTCAGGACAAGACGGAGACCAACATGGTCAACCTTCGTAGGACCATTTACCTCACCATTATGAGCTCTGCTCTCTTCGAAGAGGCTACGCACAAGCTCTTGAAGCTCAACATCCCAGAGGGACAGGAGATTGAGCTCTGCAACATGATCATCGAGTGTTGCTCGCAGGAACGAACCTTTTCCAAGTTCTATGGCCACATCGGCGAGCGCATGTCGAAGCTCAACAGGCAGTGGTCTGGGCTGTTCGAGGAATGCTTTCGAACATACTACGATGGCATCCATCGCTACGAGACGAACCGCCTGCGCAACATTGCTCGCTTCTTTGGTACCTTGCTGGCCACAGACTCCATTTCCTGGGCCAGCTTCGAGGTCATCCACATGAATGAAGACGACACCACGTCATCGTCTCGTATCTTCACCAAGATTCTGTTCCAAGAGATGCTCGAAATCCTGGGCTTGAAGCAGCTCATCAGTCGCTTCCAGGAACCCACGATGCAGGAATGCTATGCCAACATCTTCTCCCGCGACAACCCAAAGCATACAAGGTTCAGTGTCAACTTCTTCACGTCCATTGGATTGGGCGCCCTCACAGAAGGCATGCGCGAGCATCTCAAGAATCTTCCCCTTCTGTTGCAACAGCAACGGCAGGCAGCCCTTGCTGCTTCAGGAGACGACGATTCGAGCGATTCGGATTCTTCTTCCGACCTTTCGTCCGACTCTGATTCCTCGAGTGTTCTCAGCAGCTCCACAGGTAGTTACTCGAGCCGGAGCCGGAGTCGGAGCCGCTCCCGCTCCTACACGCCAGAACGGCGGCGTCGCAGTCCACCGAGGAGGGAGAGGAGAGATGCTTTCAGTCCGGGCCGGCGCTTGGACTCGCCCAGCAGAGGCAGAAGCATGTCCAGGAGCCCCTCTTACGACTCGAGGTATGATTCGAGGTCTCCTCCCCCCCGACGCAGGCGCTCTTACACGCCATTATCTGATAGGAGCCGCAGCCGCAGCCGTAGCCGTAGCCGTAGCCGGACACCCTACTCTCGCAGTCCTTCGCCTCGACCGAGAAGGCGTAGCTATCGATCGCCTTCCAGCAGGCGAAGCATGACGCCAGACTCTAGGCGATCCCGATCGCGGACCCCGCTGTCGCCTTCGCGCTCACCCATGCCCCCTCCCCGCAGGGTATCGGGAACAAGGGACTATGACGGGAGGAACGGTAGCACTAGCCGGCGTCGATCCTCAAGTCCACCTCCACCGCGCCGTGGCAGGTCGCGCTCGCGGGACCGAGACTACTCGCCGCCGCGGGGTGCGCCGTCCGCGTCCGCGCCTCGCTCACCGCCCCGGCCCCCTGTATACGAGGATCCGGCACGCAGGGCGATGAGAGAAGACTACGCTAAGCGTGCGCCTCCCCCTCACATGCGCGAGGATTTCAATGCGAGGAGGGGTGGTGGTGGTGGTGGTGGTGACAGATATGGAGGCGGAGGCGGGGCGAGGGGAGGGTACAATCGTGGTGGACCCGGGCCGTCGATGAGTCGGGACAATGGATGGGGCAGGCGGGAAAGAGATTAGAGTGCTTCTCACACGCTTGCTTGCCAAGTTTCAATCCAATTTCAGTGCCCTGCCGTTGTCAATTTCTTCTTGATGCGTTGGCTCTGCCTGTGCGCACACGTCATGCAGGAGCGCCTCGAAGGTGGCCCGGGCGTGCGTGCGTGTGCGTGACTTTGGGTCACGTGCCGCCCCGCCCGCCGGCCAGCGCAACTGGGCGTCACTGACTGAATGACTGACTGGACGCAACACCGACACCGAGACTTGCCGCGATGGACTGCCAATTGGCGACGCATACAAGGAACGTCACCAGCTCCATTCGCGAATGTCCATGCGCATCGCAATTGGGCCTTTGTCGTTCATCCGTCCATCATCGCTTCCTAATCCTCTGCTCCTCCACGCGCGTTGACGAAGCTTGCAGTGCAGGTCACCCTTCGATTTCGACCCGCGACTCGGCCCCGCACACGCTCACACGCCCACGCCCTCCTCTCCCTCTCTGCCGCCGCCGCCAAGGTGCGACGTACGCACTGCTCCCCAAGGCATACTCTGAGCTTCCTTGCCTCTGCTCTCACATCTCCGCGCCAACTCACCCGCCCACCCTCCCTGCCCTGCCATGACGTCCCTGTTCACGCGGTCCCAGCAAGTGGCCGCCCTCGACCCGCGTCTGGGCGGGCTTATGGCCTCGCTGGGCTTGTCCAACCTCCGAGCCTTGATCAAGGCAATTCGGGCCTGCAAGACGTATGCCGAGGAGAGGGCCCTCATTCAAAAGGAGTCGGCTGCCATCCGGACATCCTTCAAGGACGAGGATCCGCTGCTAAGGCACAACAATATTGCCAAGCTCCTCTACATCCACATGCTCGGCTACCCCGCTCACTTTGGACAGATTGAGTGTCTCAAGCTCGTGGCAACGCCGCGCTTCACCGATAAGCGGCTGGGATACCTGGGCGTCATGCTTCTCCTCGACGAGAATACCAGCGTCCTGATGCTCGTCACCAATGGTCTCAAGAACGATATGAACCACTCGAACATGTACGTCGTCGGACTCGCACTGGCCACTTTTGGAAACATTGCGTCCGAAGAAATGGCCCGCGACCTCAGCAACGAAGTCGAGCGTCTGATGGGGTCCAGCAACACCTACATCCGGCGCAAGGCCGCCATCTGCGCCATGCGAATTGTGAAAAAGGTGCCCGACCTCCTTGAGAATTTCTCAGGGAAAGCCAAGCAGCTCCTCAGCGACAAGAATCACGGCGTCTTGCTGTGTGCCGTGACGCTAGCCATTGAAATCTGCAAGGATCCCGACGCGAGGGACGAGTTCAGGAGCACGGTCCCGCTCCTGGTGCGCCACCTCAAGTCCCTCGTCACCACTGGTTACTCCCCCGAGCACGACGTATCGGGCATCACCGATCCCTTTTTGCAGGTCAAGATTCTCCGCCTCTTGCGCATCCTCGGCAAGGGTAACCCCGCCGCATCCGAAGCCATGAATGACATCCTCGCACAGGTCGCAACGAATACCGAGGCGTCCAAGAATGTCGGAAATGCCATCTTGTACGAGACGGTGTCTACCATTCTGGAGATTGAGGCCGAGAATGGATTGAGAGTCATGGCCATTAACATCCTGGGCAAGTTTCTTGGAAACAGAGATAACAATATCAGGTGAGTCTCGACGCTATTGCCAATGCGAGCATACACGCCTCAGCCATCACTGACGCTCAACGATATAACCTTCCCTCGCCGTCCCCCCAGATACGTCGCCCTCAATACCCTCAACAAAGTCGTGGCCATGGATACAAATGCCGTGCAGCGCCACCGCAACATCATCCTCGACTGTCTCCGCGATGGCGACATTTCCATCAGGCGACGCGCCTTGGAGCTGTCGTATGCCCTCATCAACGAGGCCAATGTCCGCGTCCTCACGCGAGAGCTTCTCTCATTCTTGGAGGTGGCCGACAATGAGTTCAAGCTTGGTCTGACGACGCAGATCTCGCTTGCCGCTGAGAAGTTTGCGCCGAACCGCAGGTGGCATATTGACTCCGTCTTGAGGGTATTGAAGCTGGTGAGTCCGCCGTCGATGTATGCGCGCGGGTCACCCAAGACTTGGTTGCTGACTTCTCTCAAGGGACTTTTCTACCGCTCACCGGGCAGGCCGGAAATTACGTGCGCGAAGAGATTCTGTCCGCCTTTTTGCGACTGATCTGCCACACGCCCGAGCTGCAAGCATACACGGCTCAGCGCCTCTACTCTGCGCTGCATGCCGACTTTAGCCAAGAGAGCTTGACGTTAGCCTCTGTGTGGGCCATTGGCGAGTTTGGCGAGCTTCTGACGCAGGGTGGCAGCATGGAGGACGAGGAGCTAGTCCGGGATTTGAAGCCCAGCAACGTCGTGGACTTGGTTTCGGGCGTCTTGGACTCGCCGTATGCCAACTCCCAGATTCGGCAGTGGGTCCTCACCTCGTTGGCCAAGCTAGCTACGCGCTACTCGTACGACGGCGCCCAAACATCGCGCATTCAGGGAATCTTGGCCCGGTACGGATCCTCGGTGGACATGGAGCTTCAGCAGCGCAGCGTGGAATTTGAGACGCTGCTTCGACGCGCTGACATTCGGGACGGCGTACTCGAGGCGATGCCCCCACCAGAGATCAAGACGACCATGGTTGGCACCGTGAGCGAGAACAGAGCGGTGGGCAGCACACGGACAGACAAGGACGCACTCCTCGACTTGATGGGCGACGAGATGCCCGCGGGCTCTGCTGGTGGCTCGGGAGGTGCAGGCAGCGGCACTGCCAATGGCGGGGGATCGTCAGCTGCTCCTCAGAGCACACAGGATCTCCTCGCTGACATCTTTGGCGGGGGAAGCTCCGATGCCGCAGCTCCGGCATCGACTTCGTCTGCCGCCACTGCGCCCGGCAAGGCCTCGGTCAACGATATCCTTGGTCTGTTCGACTCGTCAAGTGGCAGCGGCGCCTCTTCCGGGGCTCCGTCTGGCCTGGGCGGCCTCTCCGGAATGGGCAGCCCCACCCCTGGCCCATCAGCACCTGCCACCAGCGGCGGCGACTCGCTAGCCGGCCTGGACATCTTCGGCGGCAGCGGCTCCGGTACCGGTGTTACTTCCCCCTCGTCTGTGCGGTCCCCCCCTCTCCAAGCAGCAGCAGCAGCAGCACCATCCCCCGCACCGCCATCCACGGCTGGACTCCAGAAGTACACAGCGTACGACGCAAAGGGACTCAAGATCACATTCACGCCAAAGGTGAACCCCGCACGGCCGGGAATGGTGAATATCCTTGCGGAGTTTACGAGCTCCGTCGATGTAGAAGGGCTCGCACTGCAGGCTGCTGTTCCGAAGGTGAGTGGTTGCGGTCGTGCGGGGACGAATCTACCCGGGGTGCGCTGCGCGAATAATCTGACACCTGCCTGTCCTATCCCCTTCACCCCCCGCTCGCCCAGTCCCAAAAACTCCAAATGCTCGCCGCGTCCAGCACTACCGTCTCCCCCGGTGCAGGTAACGTCGAAACACAGCAAATGCGCGTCTTGGCGCCCGCGGGCTCGCAGGTACGCCTCAGGCTCAGGATACAATTCACCGCCGCGGGGAATACCGTGCAGGAGCAGGTTGATTTTGCGGGGTTTCCGGTGGATTTGATTTGAGTTGATGTGAGAGGTTTGAGGGTGTGAGGAGGAGGTGACGGTGGCGGGTTGAGGTGCATGCAAGATGAGTGGGATTGGATGGGCAGCGAGATGGGGTAGCCTGTTGCAGAGCGGAGCGTAAGGGCTTGCCTTGCCTTGCCGAGGCGAAGCGAGGTGAGGTCAATGACGTACAATCACGAACTGAGTTGACTCCTCGCGCATGCGCCACCTGCGTCGGCGCAGTGTTCGAGCGGATTTGTATGACTTGGTACGATTCGATTCGATGAGGGAAACGAGACCTGGACGCGACGGCTACGCACGAAAGCCCACTTCGACACACATAGTTACATACACTGACGGTGAATAGACAAAAGGTTGAACCGCCCCGACGGGCAACGCACATGGTATCCTGCAACCTAAGAGCACCCTACCCTTTACGCAGCGTTGCCCTGCTCATGCAGCTTCAACTCCTCAAAAATAAGCTTCTCAAACCTCTGCCTGAATTGCGCGACCTCCTCCGTCCCACACGGCAAGATCTGCGTCCCCCAAAACGTCCCAATCCTCCGCTGGGGATCAAGCGTATAATAAGAATTGGCGAGCCCCACCCAGCTCTGCGTTCCCGCGGGTTTACCGCTATCTGCCTTCTTGCTACATTGCAGTGTGGAGAGGAGCGTGGCGCGTTCGTTGCCACCCGGGGAGAACTCGCCTTGCAGCTGGAGGAGGTCCGGACGCGCAGAGGGGGAGATACCGGAGGGCATGGGGACGCTGATGGGGGTCATGGCTAGGTCCCAGGTTGCGCGGGAGAGGAGGGCTGGCGGGTGGGTGGGAAGGTGAAGGGG